>VDFB02111818.1:0-40600 GCA_007258455.2 Sequoia sempervirens
AGGGACTAGGCCAGAAAGTTGAATGGATATATTGCAACTGATTTTTCCCACATGTGGCTTCCATGGAGAGGAGTCCAAAATTAGATCAAGATTGACAGCACACCAAGGCTTAAATTGATGATCACGGAATATGGTGAAGATAATGAGATTATGTTTGTAGAGACTAACTTAGGCTCATATAGGCCTGTCAAGCAAGAAGTATTGATGCTGCAAAGCCCAAGTGAAGCGAAGACTTTAGAAGATGCCATCACCTCCACTGAAGTGTTGATTGAAAGTGATTCAAGTGATGGTGAAAGTGGAGGAACGTTTGAAAACTTCAGGGATTTTGTCCTTAACAGTGTGAAACAAGAAACAGAGTTTGGTAAAGATGCCTCTATCAAGAATTTACTGCTTCCCAACTGGTGCAGAATACATGAAGCCTTTCATTCTGAAATCACTTGTGCCATGTGCAAAGTGGCACTAGAGTAAGTTGCAAGGCTCGTCCCACAGACTTCATTGCAAGAAAAATATCAGAAGATGAATGAAGAAAACAGTGTTTTAATAGAGGAACTTGTAAAAGATGATACAATTCAGTCGGAAATTGAAGAAAAAGTTTCAGAGGTATGCAATCAAGAGGATACACATGTCCAGTCTCCCAGCACTCCTACAGAGAATCAAGTATGGACTTTGAGGTTCGATGGGTCAAAGTCGAAGAAAGGCAATGGAGCAGGATTTTAATTAGTTAGCCCGACAAGAGAAGCTTATTTGGGTGCTTACAGGCTCCAGTTTTCATGCACCAATAATGTTACTGAATACAAATCTTTAATTCATGCATTGCTCCTAGCAATTCAGAAGGGAGCCAAGATTGTACACGCCATAGGAGATTCTAACATCGTGGTTCGCCAGGTAAGGACGCAGTTTGCTTGTCACGACAAGAGGTTAGGCCGCTATCGAAATAGAGTATGGGACCTCATAGAAAGCCTTGATGCATTCAATATCAAACAAGTGTATAGGTCCAAGAACCCTATTGCAAATTCTCTCGCGCAAGTTGATAGCTCATTGGAACCTTTAGCTATGGAAGGATTAAAGAAACTCACAGTGGAGTTGGTCTCAACCCCAGCAATCCCTGACAACATAAAGAACTTCCAAGTGTTCGATGACGATAAACAAATTCTGGATTTTCTCACATGCTCAGATGTGTTTGAGGCACAAATCATTGATGAAGAAGAAACTGAGGAAGCTAAATTCGACACGGAAGGAATTCTGAATTTGAAGACGAATGTCATTCCAAGAGGAATGGTTGAATTAGAGAGATTGTTCGATACCGATAAACTGAGCAGAAATCAAAGTACTCAGGGTAATGATTGTGAAGTTGTCAACCTAGGGACAAATGAACGAGTGAAGAACGTTTTTATTGGAAAAGTTTGCACACCTAAAGAAAGAGAAGGCATCTTGAAGGTCATAAAAGAATTTCTAGAGGTGATAGCCTGGGGATACAAAGATTTGAAGACATATGATACTTCATTAATTACACATACAATACCACTGAAGCCAGGCAGTAAGCCATTCAGACAAAGGAAAAGGCCAGTAAATCCCTTATTAGAGCCGTTAATCTACCAGGAGGTCAAGAAACTTCTTTCGGCTAGGATCATTTTTCCAGTAAGGCACTCCATGTGGGTCGCCAATCTTGTTCTAGTCAAAAAGAAGAACGGAGAAATAAGGTTGTGTGTAGACTTCCGCAATCTGAATAGGGCCTCCGAAAAGGATAATTATCCTTTGCCTTCATTAGATGAGGTATTACAAATAGTGAATGGTTCGCAAATGATGTCCTTCTTGGACGATTAATCAGGCTACAATCAAGTGATGGTTGAACAAGAAGACAGACTAAAGACAGCGTTCACCACGAAATGGGGAACCTTTGCATACAGAAGAATGCCTTTCGGCTTGATCAACACAGGAGCCACTTTCCAGCGAGCTATGGACATCGCCTTTCAAGACCTGGTTGGAAAGTGCATAATTATCTACATGGATGACCTGACTGTGTTCTCAAAGAAAAGAAGGGACCACGTTGAAGATTTAAGGAAGATTTTTCAGAGATGCAGAAGATTTGGTGTCTCCCTAAATGCTAAGAAATGTATATTTGGCGTAACAGAGGGTAAGTTATTGGGTCACGTCATCTCAGAGAAGGGTATATCAATTGACCCCGAGCGTATTGAAGCTATTTCAAGGATTGGCTTGCCAGGTAGTCAGAAAGAATTAAGATCATTCTTCGGCAAGATCAATTTTGTTAGGAAGTTTATAATTGGATTTGATAAAATAGTTAGGCCGCTAAATGAGATGCTGAAGAAGAATGCAAAGGTTGAATGGACCCCACAAACTAGGAAGGCTTTTGATGAAATTAAGCAAGCTATAGTAGATGCCCCAGTGCTGGTCGGTCCAAACTACACAAGGCCTTTCTATCTGTATTCGTTTGCCTCAGAGCACACATGTGCAGCGGTGTTGACCCAAAGAACAGAAGAAAAGGACGAGCACCCAATTGCTTTTATGAGTGCACCCTTGAAGGAGGCAGAATTAAGATATCCGAGCATTGAAAAGCAAGCATACGCTCTGGTGAAGGCCGCCAAGAAATTTAGACACTATATCTTGAGAAGTAAGGTCCACGCAATTGTTCTTGATGCTACAGTGAAAACTTTGCTGATGCAGAATGAGTTAGGAGAAAGAAGAGGCAAGTGGGTCGCCACTTTGCAAGAATACGATATAGAGATACAGCCCATTAAATTGGTCCGAGGACAGGCTTTGGCTCAGACGATCGCAATGGTTGGTCTAGAATTAGTTCAGCAAACATATGTATTGGAGGAGGTGTCTCCCGGAGAATGGTATGACGACACAGTTTATTATCTGTTGAATCACAGATGTCCTCGCCACTTGAACCCAGTGCAACGAAGAGCTTTAAGAATGAAAAGTCAGAAGCTTATGCTCTAAGGATCAGTTCTTTACAGAAGAAATTATGAAGGCATTTGTCTAAGATGTGTAGGAAAACAAGAAGCAAAGCAGTTAATGGAACACTTCCACGAGAAGTTTGGAACTGGACACGGAGGAAGTTTGGCCACCGCCCATCAGATTCTGAGAGCAGGATATTATTGGACCACGCTCTTTAAAGATACATATGAGCACGTAAAGGCTTGTCATATCTGTCAGACAGTTGCAAATAGAGGGAGACATCCTGCTATGCCCTTGCAACCAGTGATTGAGGTTAGGCCATTTGCAAAATGGGGTTTGGATTTTATTGGAATGATCAATCCGCCATCTTCAGGCCAGCATAGATACATCCTGATAGCAACAGACTACTGCACCAAGTGGACAGAAGCTCAAGCCTTGAAGCAGTGCACATCAGAAGTGGTCATCAGGTTCCTTGAAGAAAACATCGTCACAAGATTTGGATGCCCACATACCTTAGTCAGCGACAATGGTTCAGCCTTCTCCTCACTGAAGTTTTCAAACTGGGCCTTTGAATATGGAATCACATTGAAATTTTCCTCTAACTACTATCCGCAGGGGAATGGACTAGCAAAGTCCACAAATAAGAATTTATTAAATGCCATTAAGAAGCTGTTGGATAAGAATCCTAAAGATTGGCATACGCAATTGAGGTTTGCTCTATGGGCAGACAGAATTAGAACAAAGAGTTCCTTGGGAACGTCTCCATACCACTTGGTCTACAGACAGAATCCAGTCTTTCCAGTACAGCTGAGGATACCAACTCTCCAGTTCATTCAAGAATACCTCGAAGGAGAAGATCAAGTTCAAACAAGGTTGTCTCAGTTGATGCACTTAGAAGAGAAAAGAGATGAGGCACTTGAGAATCTGGCAAAACACCAAGCAGTGGTGAAAAGATGGTTTGATAAACAAGCTAAGATCAAGTCTTTCTGGATTTCTAACTTGGTCTTATACTAGGACAAGGTCCACGAGAAGAAAGGAGATCACGACAAGTTCGATAAATTGTGGTTGGGCCCATATCAGATTGCTGAAATCCTTGGAGATAATGCATTTAGATTGCGTACATTGATAGGAGAGGATGTCCCGTTGCGATCCAGCGAGACAATTCCTCAAGCATTATTTCGATCCTAAGGTTCTCAGAGAGCTTGCTGTAACATAGTTAGATTAGGTTTGCTTTTTTCGTTTGCTCTGTTTTCCTTTTGTTTTGGTTTGGTTTGGAATTTTTGTCCCTTGAGTTGTCCACTCAAGTGGTTTTGGTTTGGAATGGGCAGGGATTTTAGGGTTTCCCATTACGAAGGGGGTGATGATGGTTTTAACTTTTCTAAAAGCGTGAAAGTTTCTTCCAACTGGAATTTATTGCAAATTTTGAAAAGCCCGAGGTTGTTTCTCTATCATCATCCGGAGTTTTGGAATAAAGCTTCGTCTTTCGAAGGGGAGATTGGTAGATTGTATTATTGTCTTAGCATGAGTCTAAGAACACTAAATACTTTACCCTATCTCCCACCACTAGTCATTTTGGCTAGTAGGAAAGGTCTTGGCAGTGAAAATCACCCCGTCTTAGCTTCAGCGCCACTACAATTCTCCAAACCCATTGGAGGCTGTTGCACGCCTGACCAATCAGGGGGTGGCGGAGAAAATCGAAATGAAGAAATGTGTTTAAAAAAGAAACATCTAAATATCAAGAAATGAAATGAAAAGAAATATTATGAAATATTGGTTTGGGAACATCTGATATCCGCAGGGGCTATGGGCCATTGCGTGATGGAACAATATTCATGAATTATAGTGATAACCTCATCGGGAATTTCATAGACATTGGCAGCGAGGCAATGTCCAGGATGCTTTTGAAGTTAAGATATTTATATAACTTGCTGTGGCCGATTCCGGAGGTCGAGATGGTTTAGAGATGGAACGAATGCACACACTCACGGGGTCTTAGATGAGAGTGTTTTGATCCAATATCGGATTCTTCTCCCCTTTTGAGTAAGTGTCGCTTTACGTATGATGGTTTGAGGGAGATTAATCCCAAGGTTCGAATTCTTAAAAATTGTTTTCCAGCACTTTCACAGGTGGAGTCGCCAGGATGTTGTGACCTTTTCACACATTGCCCCATTCAAAATGGGGACCCCCTAATTTGTGCTCCATTCTGGTCTTTTGGCTTGGGTTTTCGTCTCTCTCTCTCTCTTTCCGTCTCTTTTCTATCCGCCTTTTCGGGGAAGTATCCGCTGTTGAGCTTAAACTTGAATTTTGGCCAAGTCTGCATAAGAGTGGGGTTTATTGCTTTCCGCGCCAATGCAGTCCCAAAAGAAGCAAGAGATTGAGATAAAAATTGAAAGCCAGGGAACTAACATTGAGGTCGATTATTATTATTAAAAGCTGGGAATATAGGAAAAACCAAATTTTCAAAATGATTAGGCTACTTGCTATTTTTAGTAAGTGTGTAATTCCAGTTAAGTCAACACTTTTGAAGTTTTAACTTCTATCACCTTTTGCATTGAGAACACATCCAGGCTGCTGCGGCTACAAAATTTGAGCTGAAAAACGAGAGCGAGCTTTCTATTTTTATGATTCGACTTCAAAGCAAATTCCGAGGGCTTAAAGATGCTTAAGGGGATTTTTTCAATGCATATGCGGAATTCCTTTGGGTTTTAGAACCTTCCACTGACGATTATAACATGCAAAGTGAGATGGTGACTTTCAGAGTTCAGCCTTTCGAGACTATTTTTAGGGTTTGCATGTCAGGGTTTCCTTTGAATGTCTGCATATTCTTTATGGGTTTTTCAAGAGCTTCGCAGTGATGTGACATGCAAACGAAGATGGTCACTCATTTAGGAACTTACTATTTTTAGCGAGGTGCGTCGGCGATGCGCCTCGGCCTTGAGGAATCACAAGCTGATCGCAATGCAGCAGAAACGAGAACAAACAGAGATCATTTGATATGCATGCAGAGCAAATTAGGGTTTCCAATTTCGGGACCCAAAATGAGGGGTAAAAAGTCAGAATTTTTGAAAATCGGTGTAAACCACCGCGATCAGCATCCTTCAAGCTATCTGCTGGTAAAATTTGAAATCAAACGAAGCACTTACTATTTATAGTAAGTCATTTTGGAAACAAGCTAAAAATAGCAAATCAATTACATGCGCCGATGTCAGCAGGTAGGTCACGTGGTGAGGAGCACCTTTTTCAAATTTCAAATCAAACGGAGTTGTGGAGATATCAGAAGCAGGCAGTTTCTATAAATAGCAAATCACCTTCAAAAATGGGCTAAAAATAGCAGGCCAACTAAAAATAGCAATGTCAACAGGTTGATGAAGTCATGAAGATCCAGTGTTCAAAATTTTAGAACGATCTGAGCTTCAGAAATGCAAGAATTGAGAAACTTACTATTTATAGTAAGGCATGGAGAAGCTGGCAAGGACGAGGAAAAATGGCTGAGTCTGGAACTTCTTCCTCCACCACAGGTGAAATGTGCCCTCAAGCACAAGATGCTAAATTTTTTTCTAAGTCAGGAGTTAATCCTTCACCCATGGCCAAATGCGCCTTGCTTGATGAAGAAGCAAAGATGTCCAAGAAAAACAATTCTAAGTATAAAACTCGTCCACCTCCTATGGCAAAATGCACCCAAGAAGGATAGTAAGTCAAAGAAGTCAAAATGTTTCATCCTCCTCACCCATCAAAATGCGCCTACATTGAGAGAGTTGATAGCAAAAATTTCTAAGGCATGGAAATATCCTCCACCACCCCCCAAATGCGCCCATCCTTCATGCATGTTCAAATGCACCCAAAAAGAAAGAAGTCAAAGGAGTCAACAACTTTCATCCTCCTCCTAGGCCTAAATGCCCCCAAAAGAGGGCATGTAAGGACAAAAGAAAGGAAGTTGAAAGGTCACAAGAAGGCGTGGTAAAAGTTTTATCCCTCACACCTTGCTAAATGCGCTCAAGCTAGTCAACAAGTCAACAACTTTCATCCTCCTTCTAGGCTCAAATGCGCCCAAATGGGGCCATGTGAAGATGAAATAAGGAAGCCCAAGGGTCATCCTTCACATATGTTAATATGTGCCCAAGATTGAAGTGGGTAAAGGGTGAATAAAATACAAGGCGTGGTGAAAATAAAGTTGATGCTAGGTGATAGAAATTTAATAGAAAATATTGCCAAGGCGTGTGAAGTGAAGTATGCTAGGTGTGGTTTTATCCTTCATCAAGTATGCTATGCGCCTAAAGTGGAGTGTAAAGGTGGTGGAAAAAAGTTGATGAGAGAAAATTTTGCTAAGTGGTGAATAAAAATGTTAGGCGTGGATTCAAAGTATATCCTTCATGATAAGCAAATACGCCCAAGGTGATGGAAGTGAAGTATAATGTGCTAGACGTTGAACACAGGAAAATGAGTAAAGGTGAAATTGAAAATTTTCTTGAGGCAAGACTTTCATAGTGATTCAAAATTTTTTTAAGGAAAAATATTTTCTTCCATAGAAAATACGCCTAGACCTAAGGTGGTGAAATTTTTCTTGAAGCATGAGCAAATTTTCCAGTGATGAAGTCAGAGATGCTAGCACTACAGGATTGATAAAAAAAATTTAAGTCAGAACAGCACAAGATGTTCACAGAGATGAAGAACGGGATTAAAATTGATTGAATAATATTTTTCTAAGGTTCAAAAATTTTAAAATTTAAATGAACCTGTTTGTTGTGTACCCATGGATTCATCGCGTTTTAGATAAAAATTTCTTCTGGGTACTGGACGTTTGTGATGAGAAATGGATTTCTATGTCTTCCGCACTTCGCCAAGGCCTTCAGCATGAAGAATTTAATCGGTGCTCGAATTGTGAATTTTCCTAAGGGAAAATTTTAAAATTTTTGAAGGCAAAGTGAATAAAATGTGTTTTCAAGATGAATTTCTCCAGACAACGAATTTGAAGTGAATTGCCTAGATATTTTTGATTGAATTCTTCATAGATGAATTTTCCAGAGCGTCAGAGGTGATTAAAATTAAAAATTTACGAGACAGAACTTCGACTAGCGAATGGAAATTGTTAAATTGATGAGTTTAAATTAAAAAATTTCAAAAGTGAATTTAAAATGTGACAGTCTGTTGTACCCCAAAATTAAATTTTTTTTTACACTTAGACATTTTGAAGAAATGAGTAAAATTCTTGTTAAATCAGTCAAAAAGGTCAAAATTTGGGTGTGCATGTCTTGCATGAGGGGTCAAAACATAAAATTTTCAATTTCTGACGATCTGGGTCTACTAAGAACAGCTTAACCTACAAAACCCAGATCTCAGTTTTTCATCCCTAAAATTTAGGAAAACTGCTATTTTTAGAAATTTTCTCGAAATAGTAACGTTTTCTGGGTTTTTCTAGGTTTCTTCCGAAATGGATACTGGCAAAAGTTTCTAAAAATAGAAAGTTGGTCCGTCAGGGTTCAAACTGATTTTGATTGGCTCAAAATATGTCCCTATCAGGCTGGTGCAGTCAGAATCTCAAAATAATCAGTTTTTCCCTACTGGGTCTATTCTGCTTTTTCAGAAGCACATTAGGAGTTCTGAGGTCATCAATGAAGGTTAGCCGGCTACCAGGTGTCAGATTCAACATTCAGAGCATGCAACAGAAGATGAATTCATGAAGCTGTCACGAAGAACGAAAAAGAAGATGAAAAATGATGAAAATTTTCTAACACTATTAAACATGAGCGCCCCAATGAAGAAAGGGCGCCCATCTTTTTAGGGCATCAGATGACAAAATTAGGGTTTGTGCCTCCAGTCAAACTTGTTCCTTTCTCTGCCAGCTCCGCGACGAATTCAACGGCCCAGTTATCAGCTTACTCAGTCATCCGGAATTCAGCGTTGAACGGAGGTATCCAAACTGATGTCAGAACACAGAAAAATGAGAAATATCAAAATTTGACCAAGTCTGCATAAAGTGGGCGCCCCTGGTGAAGAAGGGCGCCCAGCTTTTTGAAGGGGCAAATCCAACAATTAGGGTTTGTCAAAGTGCTTAGTCTCTTCAGTGTTCAATCAGCTTCGACACGCCTGCCTTCGTCAGATCATCCGACTGCCCGATCTCCAGCAGATTCAGATCGAAGACGAAGGTACAGAATGAAGATTTCAAACTCGAAGATGAAAATTATGAAAAAATGGCTTAGTTTGGAGAAGATGGGCGCCCCGGGTGAAGAAGGGCGCCCAAGTTTTCAGAGGGTAAAATAGATGAATTTGCAGATGAGTGACTAATATGATCTCTTCACGATCGATCTAGCTTTCCAATGAGATATCCAGCACATTGATCGGAGGTCATAGTCGCCAGATACAAGAAGCCAAATAGGGAGTCCGACGAAGGCTGAGAACGAAGTTTCAAAAGTAAGCAACAGAAAGTCAAAAATAATCTAAGTCTGGGTGAAATGGGCACCCCCAGCCAAGATGGGCGCCCAAACTTTTGAGGGGTTAAAATCCACCTTTTGATAAAATTCATCCCAGAAGACCCCTTCTCATTCTTCGTCAGCTTCGCGATGAGCATAGTCTTCAGTCGATCCGACGCTCGGAGCTCCAGATTCGATGAGATCGTCTGTAAGAGGAGTTTATAAAGAAATTGAAGATCAGAAAAATGGCTAACACTGTGAAAGTTCGGAGCCCCTCGAAGGAAAAGGCTCCCATGAATTTGAAGGTCAAGATCAAGTTTTTAGCCAGAGGTGCCTCCAGAACATCTTTCTCAGAATCAGTCAGGCTCCGCCGTGAAACCTTCAGCTCGCCTATCAAATCAATCTACAAACAGGAGATCAAAGGCGAAGTAGGAGGTCAAAATGATGAAAAGTTGAAAATGTCAAAATTTTGGTTAACACTGGATGAAGTAGGCGCCCCTGGTGAAGAAGGGCGCCCAACTTCTCATGCCTTATAGAATTTTTTGAGATTTTCAAAAGGTTTCAAAATTGCAAAGTGAGGGAAGATGGTGTTCAAATATATTGAATAGAGATTTAGGGTTTTGGAAATAAAAGCAAAAGAAAGCAAAGTAAAAGCAAAACCCTAAGTCTATTTAACATCTTTGTTTTATGTTATTTTCATTATTTTTGCAGGTAGCCTTCAAGGGAGAAAGTTGGAGTAGCAAGTTTGAAGAAATTTTTCAAGATTCAAGAACATAGCTTGCTTGCTGGTTTTTCATCATATTTTTCAGACCAGCAACATAAACCATTGCTTTTTCAAGCTTTTTCATCCAGAAGATCAAACTTTTCAAGAAGAAGACCAAGGCATTCCATTTTTCAATCATCTGGGTCTTTTCTCTTCAATCTTTTGAAGGAAATTTTCAAGAACTTCATCATGTTGCAGCAGCTGCTTTTTCCTTGCATGTCAGTGAAATCTTTAGAGTTTGCAAATTTTGATCATCTGGGTCCTCTCAAAACAGTCTTCTGGAGAAAACCCATATCACAGCTTTTTCAAGAAAATTTCAAATTCTAGGGTTGGCTGCTTTTTCGATCAGCCATCAGTGTTTTGCAATTCTAATCAACTGGGTCCATTTCTAAAAGTATTCTGAACAAAACCCAGGTGCCAGCTTTTTCAGTGAAAAATTGAAGAAATTAGGGTTTGCTGCTTTTTTAGTCAAAATTCAAAATTTTCAAAAACGGGCGATCTGGGTTGTCTTGCAATGAAATTTTGAGCAAAACCCATATCTCAGAAAAAATTCCAAAAATTTGTCCATTTGAGACTGAAAAACCAGCATTCTAAAAATAGAAAGTTGCTCAAGACTTGTCTGAACATAGGCGAGTTTACAGTCATTCTTCAAGGTTTTCAATATGGAGTACACTCCCCTCGAGTTTCAGACCGAATCAGCGCTATGTCAAAACTTCATCATCTCAACTGAAGAATGAGAGGAGGTGTGATATGAGAAAAAGGAAAGGTATCAGAAAAGCGTTGTGCAATACTCTTCTGTTGGAAATCAAGCGAAGTGTCAAAAGCATAAAGTTGCAGAGCTGCCAAGTTATCAAATTTGTGAGTCATCTTTTGGGGCAGCGATGTTTCAGATAAAATTTTCTTCTGGGTACTGGACGTTTGTGATGAGAAATGGATTTCTATGTCTTCCGCACTTCGCCAAGGCCTTCAGCATGAAGAATTTAATCGGTGCTCGAATTGTGAATTTTCCTAAGGGAAAATTTTAAAATTTTCTAAGGCAAAGTGAATAAAATGTGTTTTCAAGATGAATTTCTCCAGACAACAAATTTGAAGTGAATTGCCTAGATATTTTTTATTGAATTCTTCACAGATGAATTTTCCAGAGCGTCAGAGGTGATTAAAATTAAAAATTTGCGAGACAGAACTTCGACTGGCGAATGGAAATTGTTAAATTGATGAGTTTAAATTAAAAATTTTCAAAAGTGAAATTAAAATTTGACAGTCAAAGTTGAACTTCTAGAAGAATGAGATTCCTGACGTCAAAGGACAAGTGTTAGAAATGCCAGAGGAGGGAAATTCGAATGAAGTAGTGGAAATTTAATTCACTGGCTAAACTTAGCCTCTTCTAGAAATCGATTTTCCTATAAGTGCTGAGGGTCATTCACTTCTTTTCACAGCTGAAGAGAAATTCGATTTGCTTTGAGTCCAGTGTTGAGTTTGAAATCTGTTGAAGAAGTTCGAATTTTTTTTTGAAGAGGAAGTTGCTGAAGACTAAAGTACTGAGGGAGTTCGAAATTTTGCTGTGGCTGCAATTGTTGAAGAGATTCGAAATTTTGTTGAAGCTGAAGGCTGAAATCTGAATTTGTTGCTGAAGTTTGAAGTTGCAATGCAAGTGAGAAGTTCGAATTTCAAAGAGTGCAGTTGCTGAAGCTAAGGAAGTGCGCACTTGCCAAGCTACTTGAAATTGTTGAGTGCGAATTTAAAAGTTCAACTGCTGGAGTAAAGTGGACGATTTTATCAAGGCTTGAAGTTGCTGAGTGTGAAGTGAAGTTGCTAAAGCTTGCTTAGAAATTTTTTAAGTATTGAAGATGGTTGAAGCAAGGGTGATTGGCTAAGATAACAATGGTGCATCCAGGCAAGCGGTTATAAAGAAGCTGAGCAAGTTTTTCTTGCCGGAATCGAAGTTTACTTCGAAGTTGGGCAAGCTGGCGGATACGAACTTGGGCTCCGTCAACCTAGAGACTTTCAAGAATCGAATGTTGGGGATTGGTAATCATCGACCTTCGAACACTTCGCACAACATTGTTCGAAGTGGGTTATATGCAGCTGCTGGTTTCCCTCCAGCCATTCAGTGTTCGGAGCTAATGATGGAGTGTGCCAATTGTTATGAGAAAGATCACAGATCAATCATGTCACCAGATGGACAAGTGCTCGCCAACCTCACTCATGTTGCCATTGGTGAAGCCTTTGGAATCCCAGTGCATAGAAACATGATTTACAAATCAAGGGAGCGAGCTGAGCGAATGTATGCTTCTGCATTCGAGAGATTTACAGAAACAATCAATACTCACTGGATGAGCAACCCCAAGCCCTCTCGCACGAAGCTACCGAGGCAGATTATATCAGATGACTTGAAGCAGGAGTACTGTGATCTCATTATGATGTTGAGTAGAGTTGGAGGTTGCCCTCAAGCTTTTATTTTCGAGCCGTGGATGTTCTATTACATCAACCTTGTGCTGGAAGGGAAGAAATACGTCAACTGGGCTGAAATGATCAGTGACAATTTGCACGAGCAGCTCCTGAGCTTAAGAAGAACGAAGACATTCTATATGAGTTCTTACATCATCTACATGCTGGCCCATATGACGAAATATAGAGGAATTTCATACTGTAATGTCCCATTTTTGACAGGCACCAGCTATTTGTTTTTAGCCTTTAATTATCCCCGAAGGCTAAAAAGGGAGAAATAAGGGGAATATATTAAATTAATTACTTATAAGGTTATTAAAAATAAAATATTAAAAAGTAACCTTATATTTAATTAATTTAATATTAAAGTGACTAAAAATAAAATAATATAAAAAGTCACTTAAAAGAATAAAATAATAATTTATTCTAAAAGCTTCTTGAAATCTCTTGTCAATTCTTTATAAGGGGCTTTTGGAGGGCATTTGAGATATCCTGAGAATTACATTTCACATATCAGATTTGGAGAGCTTGAATGCTTGAAGAATTGTCTGAGGGTTTGAATACTCTAAGGTGCCAGGTTCGGTTGTGAGATATCAACCCTAGCTAGGAGAAAGTGGAGGATACTTCAATCCTTCAATTGGTTGCAAAATTTTGTGGCTTCAAAGCCAAATTTTGAGAACTAGAGGAGGATCGATTTTTCTCATATTTGCAGATTGGTGAAACATCTTTCAGTCAGCTTGTAAGGACGAATTGGTCAAGGAGAAATCCGTTTTTGGTGAAGGAAAGATTCTGATTATATTTGCATGATATTTCAGTTCCCAAATATCCTCTAAAAGGGACGATTTTGGTGGCATAAGGAGGCCCGAATTTCTGTCAGTAATCAAGCATGCTGGGCGCACCTCCCACAGGGGCGATTTCTTATTTTGAAGACTTTAAAAATCAGATAAAAATCTGAGGAGTTCGCAGGCCTTCTTGGAGCATTGGCACAACATTTTGGGACTCTTTGGCATCATTCACTTGAAGATTCGTACGATTTTATGAAGCTGCAGCATGTTCCCAGGTTCCATCGAATTTGTTATTACAGTCATTGCATTTCAGTTTATAGTTCTTGCATTTTAGAATAGAATAGTGCATTGCTTGTAATCAGCTTAAGGCTGTCATTTAGTTGTAATCATTTCACATTCTATCTGACTGGAAATTCGCATTTGTATACCAAGAGTCTTGGTTGGAGCATATTTAGTGGTCATTCCAATTGTAAAACAATCATTGCAATATATATAGGAGTTATAAGGGTTCATGGCAATTGTTTGTTTATTGTCAAGGCTGATTACATTACAATTGTTTGATAAAATGTCACTCCAACTTCTCTTACATAACTAGTTGATAGTTTGCATGCCAGGTGTTTGTAGAAATACCTCTTGGCTGTAGGTGTGCATTTCATATCAGAATTTCATGTATTTGCATTTGGAAAAGAACAAAAAGAAGTTGCATCTCATTTTAGTCCTCTCATTAGTTACCTTGCAATCATTTTTTATGCTTCATATTATCATTGGCATCAAAAACAAATCAGACCCAGCAAACTGAAACAAAACAACAGCAAACTAAGGTTGTGAGACAAGTGTTTGACAAAATTACCAAGGCACAAAAACAGGGGAAAAACATCAGATTTGTCAAGGAACTTTACACATACAAGGAGCCTGTTGGTTGTGGTTCCCATTAGTTTAAAATTCATCAGGCTTGTCCGCAGTTGCATTTGACTAGTACCACTTATGACAAGCGTGTCAATGACGCCTTCACCATGCACATCACGAGACTGCTTCAGGAGCGGATGCATCACAGAATCTCGAGAGAAGCCCAAGAATTGATTGAAAGGTATGGGTGCTGGTTTATACAATTTCCAAAGTTTTCTTACATAAGGTTGCAAGGATTTTCGTCATATCCATATAGGCTGCCTAAGTACCCAACCAACAGAATATTAATGTTAGAGATATCTAGGCAACTGGTTGCCTACGATAAAATTCAGAAGAAAAAGAAGGGAGGTGTTGACTTCTCAATTGTCATGGGCAACTCCAATGAAGTGTGTCCTTCATTACAGGCAGCTAGAGAAGCTGAGAGCGAGCTTCAGTTTTATCACTTTTCATATCACACCAGCCGACAGCACTATGATCCGCATAACAACATGAAATGGGTACTGTCAGATGAATTTAAACATAAGGCAAATATTGAGGATTATTGGGTTGATGCATCAGACGAGGCTGAAGTCAGGAAAAGAATGTTCTCTCAGTTGCCAATAAACATGATCAGGGAGGGTGAAGTCATTCCAGTACCATACCAGGTAAATGAGGACATGGACGTTGTCCATCCAGATTATGAAGCAGTGAGAGATACTCCACTTCCACTCCCGGATTGGTCAGAACCAAAAGGTGCTGACTTGGAGACACTTTCCATTCCAGTTTTGACATTTACCAGGGCATGGGTTGACAGGCGTGTGAGCAGGTTGAAGAGTAGGTCGATTGCTTTGACTTACAATTTGATTGGAGATCACAGGACACCTACCACTAGCAGGAAAAAACAAATCACACGAGGTCCGGAATCTAGAAGGAAAGAGCCAGTTCGGTAGGAACCCATTCAGCCGGAGCCTCCAAGAGTTGCAGTTGAATCACCCACGCCATTGGAGACACGTTCTCTAAGCATACAGGAGGTCTCTTTATTTGCTGATCAAAGAAATGCATTGAATCAAGTGCAAGTGGTACAGAAAAATAATCAGCCACCACAGAGAGAGTCAGTTGGCCAGAGTGTCAACGCACCTACTAGAGATGATCAGCAAAATGATGAGGGGACTACTACTGACCCTCAATTTCAACAAGAGTTAGAGACGGCTTTGGAAGATGATGATGATATAGTTTCAGGAGATACTCAGCCTCTTGAGGACGATGAGCCTCACCAGAATGACGTAGAAGTTGAACAAGTCCGTGAAGTAGAGGCACAAAAACAACAGCCATTTGATATACAGTATACAGTACCTGATTGGCTCAGAGATAGGATGAGGAGGAGGCTCAGCGAAGAGATTGATCCAGCAGTTGAAATGGAGGAGTTTTTGAACAGGATCAGTGCACCTCCACAAAAGAAGAGAGCACGAAAGTTTTCAAATATATCAATTGATGAGGATGGTTCCCGCACACTTCACATGGCTATGCCATAGGTTGATTGTGATCGAGATGAAGCAGTGCCAGAAAACTACGTGGTCACAACTTTAGAGTTGGGATGCCCCACAGGTGCACAGATTATAGAGGAATGTGATAACTCCTATCACGCCCTCAAGGACAGATTATTCAAGAAGGAAGGAAAGTACAAGAAGTTGAAAAGAGAGCATAAGGCTTTGATAGGATATGTGCAGCAGTTGTCTCGTCCTCGTGGGCAGGAGATTCTAGTGATAGAACTTCCAGCTGACATACCTAGAGAGTCAATCGGTGGCTTGTTGGAGTTAGGGAAGATGGCACAGGAGGCAGACAAGTGGGTCACGGGAGTTCGTGTTGAGACAGAAAAGTTTATGGAAGACCTTGCTCTTGCTTTTCAGCAAGCTTCCAGTATTTTGGCACGGGTGGAGGCAGTTGATCAGGCCTGAGGTGATGCTTTTGTTTATCAGAGCAAAGTAATTCAGCATCTTGAGGCGTTGAGACATGTTCCTTTGCGGTTGCTGATTGATGAAGGGGTTAGTCAAGAGAATGACAGGTATGATTTTTCTAGATGGTATTCTTCAGCAATCACGGGACGTGGTTTCTTCGACGCAGCACAGGCAGATTCAACTAAAGTACGGAAGGCTATGGCCAATATCATTGATGGAGTCCAGAATACTTTCGAAGCCATATTTGCTAGACGGTTGAATCCAGATGAGGTGAATGTTGATAATTTGAGGGGTAGGCTGGTGCCTTTCTTTTTCAGAGGTGAAGACCTTCGTACAAGATGATTTTAAGAATACTTCCACTTTCTCCACCTTGATCTAGAGCACGCAGGATTCCTTGGTTGCTTGGAGAAAATCTTGTGCAAGGCATGAACAGTCTGTTACGGTGTTAGAGTTCCAACTTGATTGCATTCCACCCATTTCAGTTCAGGAGGTTGAGGCTGTGCTTGGCAGGTTCATCGAGTTTGTAGCCAGAGAGAAGGAGAATGGGAATGCACTACTAGACGACGATCTTCTAGAAGACTGATTGTGGGCATTAATTGCCTTTACTATTTTGGGAGTGAGTGGGAGTCTTTTCTCATTTATTGCACCACTCCCCATTCTAGCAATTTTTAGGGTTAGGGCTGAGGTGGCTTATTCTTAGCCACTCTTTTGATTGTAATCTTAGCCGTCCATTGGACTGGGCTATCTATAAAAGGGGGAGTCCCCCTCATTTGTACCTCATTAGACTAGAGATTGGAGATTAGAGTAGAGATTAGAGCAGAGAGGCATTTTGTTTGATAGCTTAGCATAGTGTGGAGAAGAAGGAAAGTTTTCCCTTTGAAAACTTTTGTAGAGATTGTTGTGTAAAACTTTCATGATAATAGATCTTTTCATTGATGGTGGAATTCATCTTTGTCATGGATAGCTAGCAAGGTCTCTCCATCCTTTCGGATCCAAGTAGCATAAAGTAGCATAATTTTCATCTCATGCAAGTAATTTACTTTGATGTGTGGTGTTTTATTGAGGTAGCTTCATTTCATTCCATACCACTAGCAGCTTGTTGATGACAAGTTCGCCTTGTGTGGTCTACTGGAAATTATCTTGAGTTTAACTTCAATTGTGATTTGTATACTTATATGCGTTGTCCTGATGGTATATGTATGCTAAATTGTAATCTGAATATCTTTTGCTATCCCTTTGAAGATTGCACCAATTTTGCTGAAGTTGTCCGACGGGAGGCTAGGTGAAATTTGGTCGAAGTCTGCTAAAATCGAGCTCCAGATATCTTGCATTTAGGATAGAATCTAGAACTACCTCTCCCTTATAATCATTTATTTTCAGTCTATTTCTAGTTAGCTTTAGGAAAACGTACTTATTCCCAAATCATCCACATTATACAAATCCCTTCCAATCATCCATTTACTGTTAACTGCAAGAACCCTGAACAATTGTGTAAGTCCCCTCGTGAAAACAGCAATTCACATCAAACCAATTGAGGGTATTCCAAGTATTTCGGAACCTTGGAGTTGAACGTGTGAACTTTCTCGCAATCTTAGTGCACAAAATACTTTGATCAAGAGAGAACGGAGTAGCCTTTGGACTATTTTGTTCTGCTGATTGGTGCAGTCATAAAAATCACATCAACAAATATCTGTATTTTATTTTCTGCAGTTGAAAGTTATAATGAATATTTATTGGCTACACTGTAGAATGCGTGAAGGGGATTGAAGTTTTGTTTTATAAAAATAAATAAATAAGTTGCAGCGCACCACCCATACTATAGCCTGCATTCTCCATTATAAAAGTTGAAAACTTTGGTTTAAAACAAAGCTCCAATTGCTCAAATAAATTCAGAACTGTGTTATTTTATTAATATCAGCACACACACATATAAATATATATATATGCGGGTATAAATATATAATAAAATATTTTGTAAAAATTGTGAGTATATATATAAATTGTTGTTGAAAGAGGAAAACTCTCTCTGTATATGTATATATATATTTGTAAGTTTATAAATATTGGGGGTTTTTCGTAAGTATATTATTTAAAAAGGAAAGTATATTATTCTGATTTTAAAATGATATATTTTGATATCATACTTTAATTTTATATTGATAATTTTTTGATTAAATATGTATATGAATATTTATATATATACATATATTTATATATGAATGTTCAAGATCTAGTAAAATTATAATTTTGATTTTTTAGAAAGTATTTAACTTGTTGGTAAAATTATAATTTTGATTTTTTTTAAAAGTATTTAACTTGCTAGTAAAATTATAATTCTGATTTTTTTAGAAAGTATTTAACTTGCTGGTAAAAATTATAATTCTGATTTTTAGAAAGTCTTTAACTTGTTGGTAAAAATGCATTATTTCTTTATGCTTTATGAGTAGACTTCCAGGACAGGATGCCGAAGGTGGACCCACAGAGACGATAGTTTTACTTTTTCTAAAACTATCATTTATTTTATATTTAAGCTTGGCCAAGCAATGTAGCATTGAAATAGATGGAAATAAAAGCTTAGAATTAAATGTTATGTAGGTCTCTGTCACCTCCTATTGCAAGAAATATGTTATTCTTAGTATAGGAATGCATATAGGCATCAGGCTTACATCGAGAGTTCCCTTTTGTTGTATTTTTCCAGGTTGCTAGGCTCCTCGAGCAGGGTTGGGGATTTCTTCGAGATATGAAGAAACCTGGGGAAGTCATGTGCTTCGTGGTTGGGTGGAAAAGGCACCTTAACCGCACTCTTGGCCCTCAGCGCAAGAAGACCGATGGAGTCGAGGCAGATGAGGATCAGAGATTTACTTGTCATGGATATATTTTCTATTCTATTTCTTTATGGCTAGCATAGCCCATTTGTACATTGTAACTTTATTGGTGGAAATAACGTTTATGTAAACTGGTTTATTGTATCATTGAAATAGATGATTTGTTTATTGTATCATTGAAATAGATGATTGATTTATCATATCATTGATAAAAGATGATTTGTAACACCCTTAGTGGTGTATGTACATTGATAATGTTATATGAAATGCGCATTGAGCTTTTACTGATAAATCTTGAGGTTCATGTTATGGGTATATCATGTCATAGATGTACCTCTAACTCCTTACCTGAAATGAATATTACTCATATGCCATATTTTGTATGGAATGGAATTCTTTCGGTCCATCACACTTAAGGATATCCTGGCTATCTTGCTTTATCTCTCTCACCTTGGGAGCTCTACTTTCATCAAATGCTAAGTCTGCAAAAGACATAGTGTCATACTTGTACAAGGCCCTGAATGGTGACATGCCTATCGACATGTGGTAGGTAGTACCATAACAATGCTCCCCTAAGTATAGCCATTTGATCTAGGCATTTTGCTGCCCCACGACATAATTATGTAAATTCCCCTCCACCCACTTATTTACAATCTTTGTGTCTCCATTTGTCCGTGGATGGTAACTAATACTTGGGGAGAACTCGATGCCAACCAATAGGAACAGCTCTTTCCATAACACACTAAGAAATTTGTTGTCCCAATCATTGGCAGTGTTCTTCAAAAGCCCATGAAGTTTGAACACTGAGCTCTAAAGAACAAATTTTCCACCTAAGGTGCCTTATAATTAGAGGAAATAGCAAAAAAATGTGCATACTTCATCAATCTATCAACCACTACATATATGCAATCTTTGCTTTGGATTTTTAGAAGACCAGTGATAAAGTCCATTGATATACTCTCCCATTAGATGCACAGGAATAGGCAATGGCTGTAGCAACACTACAAGGAAAGTATGCTTAGACTTGTTTTGCTGACAAGTCATATACTCTCTGGCATATTGCAAGACATCGCTCTTGAGACCCTTCCATGAGAATCTCTCCCTCATCTACCTATAGGTTTTGAAAAACCCTAGATGTTCTGCTAGAAACTCTCAAAATCTTACCCTTCATCTTAGATTCAGGTATCAAATATATTATGTCCTTGTAGTATATCACATCATCAACTACCTTATATCTATTATCCTGAAACTTTCTATCCATGAGCTCACATGCAATTGTATTCTTGGAATACTCAACCACAAGGTGAGCCTTCCAATCGACTAAAATCTTTAACATAGAGCAAAGTGCGGGTCTCTTGGATAACGCATCTACCACAATATTCTTTTTTCCCTTAACATATTCGATATCAAAATCATATGCTTAAATCTTACTCACCCACTTTTGCTGATGTTCATTCAAATCCTTTTGCTCTAAAAATATTTTAGACTATTGTGATCCATTCTGACCACAAATTTTCCACCCACCAGGTTTTGTCTAAGACTCTAAACTTTGCCACTGCATGCATGATGGCAAGCATTTCCTTGTCATAGGTGGATATAACTACTCCACATCTCTAAACTTCCTACTCTCGTAGGCTATGGGATGCCTGTTTTGCATAAGTATGGTGTGTATCCCTTTGCCTAATGCATCACATTCCAACACAAACAGTTGAGAGAAGTTTGATAAAGCTAGCACTAGACAAGAACTCATCACTTACTTGAGCTTATCAAATGTAATTTGAGCCTCATCTGACCATCTAAATGTACCCTTCTTGGTGAGATTTGTAAGAGGTGCGGCCAACTAGGAAACCCCTTAACAAATCTCCTGTGGCAACTACATAACCCAAGGACCCTCAAGTAAAAAATGTTCTTCAATGGTGCCCAATCTAGAATGGCTTGTATCTTCTCCCAGTGCATCTTTATACCACCAAGACCAATCACATGTCCCAAATATAAAATCTTTGTCATTCCAAACTCACATTTGGAAGCCTTCGCAAATAGGAACTATGCCTCCATAATGCCCAACACCTCATCTATGTGCCTAAGGTGATCTTCGCATGTCTTATTGTATATCAGGATGTCATCAAAAAAGAACAATACAAATTTCCGCAATTGCTTATTAAATATGTGATTCATACATGATCAAAAAGTTGCAAGTGCATTCATAAGAACGAAGGGCATAACCAAAAACTCATAATTCCATGGTGGCATCTAAATGCTTTCTTATGTATATCCCCTTCATGAACCCTAATCTGATGGTACCCTGAACGAAGATCAATCTTCAAAAAATAAACTGCCCATGTATAATGTCCCCTTCTCACCGTCGATCAGCTCAATTACTCTTCAACCTATTCCGAAGGCCAGTAGGCTTGTTGAGGTAAAATTAAGGTTTCCTTGCTTGGAGGTTTGAGGCATTTTTCTGGGTATTTACTATTTATAGTAAATACTATTTTTAGAAGTGGTCCTGTTGGCAGTGCTTCAGTGTGTTCTTTTCTTGTTGGAGCAGTTGGTATTTTTGTTGTAGACTTCAATATGCAGTATTTGTGGCATGTTTTTAATTACAAGGCATTAATGTTATAATTTGCAGTTGACCCCTTGGCCTAGTGGAATAACTTGAAGTTGTGTTTAAAAGAGGGGCTTGAAGTGGGACGCCTTCATTAAGGTGTTTTAATATTTTTTAATAAAGTTTTTATGTGCCTTGAAGTGGGACGCCTTTTTGAGGAATTATGAACTTAGGAAATTTGAAAAGTTTCTCTTGTGGCTTTTGGCATGCCTTGAGGGGAAATTGATGAGTTTTATTCTTTTCTATAAAAGTAAAGCTTGCTCCAGCATTTGGTATTCATGAAATTATGCTAAAGTTATGTTGTTGAAATGACAATTGATATTTTGCTTCGAGGATGCTTACCTCCTAGCCTCTTGTCCAATTTCGTGTTTGAAAAATAACACCTAGTTGGCTATTTGTTGCTTCTCAAAATTAGACTAGCAGATTGAGCTCATATGTTGAAGAATTCTGGAGTTTTTGTCAATTTTGGTTTTGTTGGTTCACCTACAGCTGAAGGTGATTTTGATTCATAGCTTTAAATTCAAATTGAATTTGATTTTGGGTATTTAATCAATGAAATCGCTGACCTTGGGCGACCCTTCATGTCCATTTTGAGATTTTATTTTGGAGAATCTGATTTTTAAAAGAAAATCCCCCCTTCAAGGAGGGTCGTACCTTTCTAGAGTGCCTTGGAATTCATGCAAGAATTATATACTAAGTTTGGTTGCTGTTTGGTGTTATGATTTTGGGCGCCTACCTCCTAGAAGGCTTCTACAAAAGACATCATTCGATTCGGAGGTGTATTGAGTGAGTTATGAATATTTTATTGGTTCAACAGTTGCTGGTTGACACTTTCAGTTTGTTGATTATTGTTATCAAACTTTAGAATTTCTGATTTTTGACTCATACTCAACATTTAGAGAGATAATTATTCGTATGGGATCATCCATTACTCATATGCTCTGAAGCTATTGTAATTTACATGTAATTTGCATCTTTCTTTTATATTGTAAGACTGTAAATAGTAGTACTATTCCAGTCCTTAATCACTGCAATTAATTCTTCTTTTTTCTCACATTAAGTACTCCTGGATGGTTTACCGCCAGTGTGGATAATTGAATTTGTATCTCTCTTTGTACCCACTCTCAAGTGGTGAATCCCCACTCTTAAGTGGATGCCCGCCGCAACAGATGAATTAGATAGTTGAATCTTCATGGCTAGTTATCCGCCTAATTGTTTCAGTTTCAATTAATAACTCCGTCATATGTTAGCACCTCGCCCTCATTGGGATCTTGAGTGCACATTCTTGACGTTGAGTTTGTTTCAGTTTAGTTGCATTCAATTTTTGTTCCGAGCTGAATCCTAGGGATCCTCTGACCATATGCCCGCCCCTCTTCTTTAAATGGTTTTAGGGCGCATTCTTGGTTAGATTTGCTTTGATAGTGTTTTGGATTTAGCACTAATGCTAATCAAGTTGGCCAAGTGTTGGTTGTGTTGTGTAAATTCCACAAAAAAATTGGTCAGCATATTTTACCATGTAGCACATCCAATAACTCATCTATCCTAGGTATAGGGTACTTGTTCTTGGTGGTCTTCTTATTCAAGACACAGTAATCGATGCACATCCTCATCGTGTCATCCTTTTTCTTAACCAAGGCTATCAAATATGCAAAGGGACTAGAGCTACATCTAATGTGTCCCATATCCAATAACTCCTTTATCATTTTCTCAATTTCCTCTTTGAACCTTTTGGAATGATGACAAGGAGTAGTAATAATGGGTTTGGAGCCCTCCTCCATCTCAATCACATGCTCAAATCCACAGTCAGGAGGTCTACCAGGTGGAATATCTCCAAACACCACACTACGCTTATCCAAAACCAACTGAATGTCCACATGATAATCTTTGTCATCACTAGAAGAAGATTTGGAAGACACAAAACATTGGGCTGCCCAGGCAACCTCACCATGCCTAAATAATGCCTCCATCCTCTTTGTTGTCACCACCTTTGATGCACCATCCACTAGTGCTCTTAGCACCATCTTCCTCCCATTTTCCATGAGCGCCAATTCCATCCTCTAGAAGTCCTAACTGTACCTTCCAAGTGAGTGTAGCCACTAAACTCCTAGAACAACATCGGTCTCACCAGTCCCAACCACATAGAAGTCATTAGTGATTCTATCATCCCACAACTAAATACTCAACTATAAAATCTTCTTGAACCCATAGGCTACTGTGACATTGAAGCCAAGAAAATCCTCAACCTATAATCCTCTCTTCACCACAAGACCCTCATCAATAAAGTTATGAGTTGTCCCACTGTCAACTAAACAGGTAACCCGTTGTCCCTTCAAGACTCCTCTCATTTTGAAAGGATGATATTTAGGAACTCATGATAATGTAGCAATAGTACCATGTGTCACATCATCTATAGCACTATGTTCATTCTTTAATTGTTGCCCCTCATGTTCACTTTCCGAACTGGTATCTATTACCTCCTTCTCAATGTTGGTATCTTTCCGAATTAGTATCCCAAGGTACCTATGACCAGGTTCCCATGCTTCCTTACAAGAGAAGCATAACTTCTTCTTGTACAACTCATTCCTCGTCTCAAAGTCCAACCTAGGTGTTGTAGACTTAGGCTGATTGAAAGTTGTCCTAAATGGTTTGTTGTTCTTCAAACTTTTCTTTTGGGACTGATATGTAGGATGTGTAGGATGTGCAGTTTCAAGATCAAAAGCCATCTGAATAGCATCCTATTGTGTACTAATCTTGAAATCATTTACCAAACCTCTTAGATTTGCACTCAAACCTCTTAGATTTGCACTCAAACCTTCTATGAACAACAATACCACTCTCCTTTCTGATATGTCAGGAACCATAAGAGCAATCTTCCGGAATTCGTTAATTTAACTGTCAACATCACCACTTTGTCTAATCAATGCCAACTCACATAAATACATCTCTACATCGTATTGAATCTAGCAATCAATTTCCTACTAAACTCATCATAGGACTGAATCAAGGCATGATTTTGTGTCACCAACCCATGATGCCACCAATCATATGTTGGTCCCTCCAAATGTAAAGTTGTAAACTTAATTGCCTATGCTTTTGGCATGGTTTGAGAGTTAAAATTGTATCTAGTTTATGTATCCAAGCATATGCCATGCTTTTTCCTCTACCATCAAAATTAGGAAGAATTTGTTTGCTCAAGGCATGTTGATACTCGTTATGTGGGCCTCGAGGCCTTTATTCCTGTTGTGTCTTTCTTCTATATTTTTGCTGGTTCAAGTATTGGTTTAATGTTATTTCTTGCCTGATTACATGAGGAAGTGTGTGGTACTCATCATATACTGCCATTACCTCATCAACCAATGGTTGCTCCCCCTCATGTTGTGTTGCTTCCTCTTCGTCCCTAGGTGTGAATGTAGGTTGGAAAGGTCTATTTGACCCACCTGTACTAGCTCCTCTTGGAATGTTGTTATCTGCATTGCTACCTTCAGCTGTAGCATTCTAATTCACCCTAAGAAAATTCATATCCTGCGACATTTGACCAATAGCTATTATCGACTGTTGTTAGGATTGCATGAATTGTTGCATCATTTGTTGTTGTCCACATGCTAGATCATTCAATATATTTTGTACACTATCATGTTCAATTCTCCTCTTAGTCCTATCTCGAGGACTATCAACCCACCTGTTGATGTGATTTTTGTGACCTCACCAACCAGGTAGAACAAAGTTTCCAAATGGATCCCCTATTCTCTCTTGAACAAAGTATTCGACGTGCTAAGATTGCGAGTGAGATCACGCCTTCAACTCCAAGGTTCTTTAAATGCGAATAGGCTCAGTTTGGTTGATGTGTGTATGCTGTGTACTCACGAGGGGACTTACGTAGTTGTTCACGAGACGTGTAGTGACAACCAATGTGTGCTTTTAAAGGGGATTTTGTGTGCGAATGATTTGGCTTTATGATGCAAGTTCCCTAAAACTAACCAAGATTATGCAGAATTGAATGGTTGCAGAGATTTCTAAAATTTAACTTCTAATCTAAATGCAAATGGATATTACGCTCAACCTAAATGAATTTCGACAAACATTGTTTAGCCTCCTGTTGGACAGCATCAACAAAGTAAGTGCAATCTTCAAAGGGTGAAAATGATGTTCAAATCACGATTCGATAGAGCGACTACCATCACAACGATGCACAACCACCTATGAACCTTGATTGAAGTTAAGTACTGAAAGTCCAGTTGACCACACAAGACGGACTTACCATCAGCAAGAACGTTAGTGGTATGGATAAAAGAAACTCACTTATATTAAGCATAAACATCCATATCTAACTAGAAGCATGAAATTAAGTTCCTAGTTGAAGTCAAAGGGAATAAGAAACCTCACGAACTATTCCAAACAAAGTTGAAATTCATCATCAATGAAAAGCTTTATTGAGAATAATCTTATGTGACAATCTCTTACAAAATTCTCTAAGGGAGAATTCCCCTTCTTCTTCAACAATGCAAATGAAAAAAAACTACTCTAACTTAAGCTTCTACTCTCTATTCTGCTTCAACAATTGCTCTCTATTCTCTGATTCTATGACTACTAGTGTACAAATGAGGGGGACTCCCCCTTATATAGCTGGCCTGTTTGAATTGACGGTCCAGATCAAATTACAACGGAGGGCTCAGATTGAGCCACCTCAGCCCTAGACGAGTTTTCCCTAAAAACCGACAGAAGGTGGAGGAGTGGCGTCATAAATGCTCCTAAAAATAGCAGATTCCTCCTTTGACCGGTATGAGCAATTAATGCCCACTATCCTTCTAGAAGATTCTCGTCCATGACCCGGATTCCTTTGCTCTTCTCTCTGACAGCGTACGCTATGAATCTCGCCAACACAGCATCGACCTCTTCTTCTGAAATTGATGGAGTGAGATTCAGCTGATATTCCAAGATAGACACCATCTGCTCATGTTTTTCGCAAGATTTTCCCCAAGTCTCGATGGAGTCCTGAGTGCTCTGAATGATTGTTGAAAACGTGGAGATGTTTTCAAAATCTAGCTGGGAAAATGTCCTCATTTCTGAAAAGAAAGGCTGCAATCTTGCCTTTAGTCCTTCTGCATCTACCTCCTCGTGTGCGAGCCTTTTTGCAAATACCGACTCCAAAGTGTTGAGAATACTCTCACGAATATTCCTCATGGCCTTTCTGATCTTGGAAGACTCTATTGCTGCAGTATCAAAGAAACCTTTTCCTGTGAATGCCGCTGAATGCCATCCACGGAAGTCATATCTGTCACCAGCCTGAATTACTCCCTCGTTCACCAGAGTTTGCGTGGGAACACGCATCAAAACAGCCAGGCGTGGGATAGTATTGTCCTGGAAGATGTGGGTATCTCCCCAAGTCTGCTCAATATCCTCCAAACGTGAAAGAATACCGGAAGCATTTTGGAATGCTGAGGCGAGATCCGCCATGAACTTTTCTGCCTCAATGCGGACACCATTCACCCACTTATTTCCTTCTCGCACAGCCCTCTTCACTTCTTCCAAGCCGTTGATCGGCTCACGTGGCACTTCTGGTGGAAGCTCTGCTGCTGGATTACTTTGAGCAACAGGATGTGCGAGATTTTGCACGTATTCAACCAACGCTCTGTGCTCTTTCTTCAACCTTTTATACTTTCCTTCTCTCTTTACCAGCCTATCTTTTAATGCCTGAAACGAAGTTTCAGCCTCTTCCACCACCTGCGCTCCTGAAGGGCGTCCCAACTCAACAGTGGTGATTGTGTATTTCTCTGGCATCGCATCGCTCAAGTCATGATCCTCTCTTGGGGCAGCGATGTGAAGGCTCCGGGAACCTGCCTCGTTAGTTTCTATCCTTGTATATTTTCTCTCCCTCTTGCGCTTTGGCGACTTGCTTGTCCTATTCAAGAGTGCTTCCATCTCAATTGCCAGGCTGGCGTCATCATCTTGGTCCCTTCGGATTGCCTGTGTAAGCCAATTTCGTTGAATATCATAAACAATCAGAGGCTGCTCCTCAGTGGCTTCCACTTCTCGAACTTCTTCCCGAGGGGTGTTTGGTGGCGGCTCGATTATCTCGACCTCTTGATCACTTCCTTCATGTGCCCCAGCATCTTCCTCTCCGAAGGAATAATCGAAGTGGGTGTCCATGTCCGTGTCTTCCCCTTCATCCCGCTTACTAGCAGCTTCAGGATCATTCACACTCTGAGTATCCACCTCTCTTGGCATCGGCTGGTTAATTTCTCCATCCTCTAGCTCTTCATTCCCTTTTGCTCTCTGACTAGCAAATAATGACACTTCACGTACACTGGAAGCATGAGACACCAATTGAGTTGAGGACGTGTCTTCTGATCCCTGAGGCTCTGGCTGAACGGGCTCTCTTCTTTTTGGTTCCGGACCTCGTGTGAGCTGCTTCTTCCTTTTTGCTACCACTGGTGGCCTTCCATCACCCATGAGGTCATATGTGAGAGCGACTGACCTCCTCCTCAATCTATTAACACGCTCGTCCACCCAAGCTCTCGTAAACGTCATGACTGGGATAAATAGAGTGTCTAGATCCACAATCTCCGACTCAGCCCAATCTACAGGTGGTATTGGCGTGTTCTTCACTGCTTCAAAATCTGGATGGGTGATTCTAGTATCTTCCTCCAGTTGATCCGGCACCCTGATCACCTCGCACTCCCTGATTAGCTTTAGAGGCAGCCTTGAGAATGTCCTTCTGATTTCGTCCTCGCCTGCAGCATTTGCCCAAAAGTCCTCCATGTGAGCCTTGTGCTTAAATTCTTCTCCTTGTACTGTTCCAATTATCCCCTTGGGATCAAAATTTTGCCTGCTGGTATAAAGAGTCAGCTTGTAAAACTTTAGCTCATTCTCAGCCTCCTTGGCTGCTTGCAAAATCGGGCACTCCTCGAGTGAATTTCCCAACACAATGGGAAAATGAAGACCTCCCTTCTTCTTACGCCTTATAATCTTGTCGTAGGCCACCAACTGCCTAGACAACTCAAGTAGGATCATCCTGTTAGTGGGGTACCTCGGTAGCTTATACACGTACGAATCGTACCCTGGCAGCCTCAAGTAGGTGAATTTTGGGAATTGGATAAACCAACACCCGTATTCTTCGATCAATGCCTGTGCCTCCTCGGAGATCCTCTGCTGTAGCCTCTGCTGAAGTGTTCTCGTGATGTACATAGTGAAGGCATCGCTCACTCTTTGGAAGTCACCAGTGTGAGTGAGATGTAATTGTCTGCACGACTGGTGGATCTTAAACTGATTGTAGCCGCAGCCAATTGGCTCTTGGTACGCCAATCCCCTGTACTTGGTCATTCGAGCCAACATATAGATGACATATGAGCTCATATAAAATGTCTTCGTTCTTCTGAGGTCCCGGAACTGCTCATCGATGTTGTCACTTATCATCTTCGCCCAGTTTACTTGCTCGTTCCCCTCGAGTACTACACTGATGTACAAGAACATCCATGGCTCGAATATGAAAGATTGTGGGCTACCATTGACTCTGCTGAGCAACATAATAATGTCGCAATATTCCTGCTTCAGCTCCTCTGATATTATTTGCTTCGGTAGCCTAGCAGCCGGTGGCTTTGGCTTGCGCATCCATGTGGTGTTTATTCTCTTCATGCACTTCTCGAAGGTTGTGGCGTACATCTTATCCGCCTTGGCCTTGGACTTATACATCATGTTGTCTGTAGCGAGGATTCCAAATGCCTCGCCAATCGCATCTGGAGCGAGATTAGCCATGATCAAACCACCAGGAGAGGTGATAGTTCGATCCTCAGAATTATAGAAGTTGGCGCACTCAAGAATCAACTCGGGACACCGAACTGCTGGTTGGAAGCCTGCTGCATTGTACAACCCACTCTTCACAATATTCTGTGATGCCTCTGTCGGAAGGTTGCCACCTTGCCCGTACATTCGGCGTATGAACGTCTCGAGGTTGAAGGACCCGAGGTTGGTATCCGTCAAATTGCCATACTTTGAGGTGATCTTTGACTCAGGAATAAACGACTTCTTCAGACCTTTGATGATAGCCTGCCTGGAGGCGTTAGCTTCATTGTTTGCAGCCTTAGTTCCGGCCTTGCTAGTGCCAGCAGCGTCAGCCATCTGCAAAACAAAAGCGAATATTACTCCATCAACTTTAAAAAAACGACAATCACGTGAGGCGGCTGGCGGCTGCAAAATAAACACGTTAGTAGCGTTAGCATCCAACTTTAACTTCTCAAGATTAAAACTTCAACCTCCAGCAACTCGCAGCCAGAATAAATAACCTAACTTCTCACGAGAATTTTACTCTATTAACTTCAACTTCGAAAAAGCGTGCTAAGTATCAGCAAATTTTAAAATCAGCAATTTCGAATTAAAATCAGCAAGCTATCGAATTATAAACCACCAGATCAGAAATCAATTCTTCGACAGTTATACATCAGCAACTTCGAAGAAAATAAATTCGAGAGTTCCTTAAACGTGCAAGTTTAAAATCAGCAAGCTTCGATAAATTAAAATCAGCTTTTCGAAGTTATAAAACAACAACTTCGAAAAGCAATCAAAAGCTAACACTTCGAAATTATAAAACAGCAACTTCGAAGTCATTACAAATTAAACCCAATTCGATTCTAACCCTCAGCAATCTCAAACAACTTCGAAAAATTAAAGCTCAATCAACTTTGGCATTCAAACAATCTCAGCATAAATAAAGCATTTCAGCATTTCAACTTTAAACTTTAAAAGCATTTCGACTTTCAGCAAAATAAAAAGCTTCAGCAACTTCGAAGACATACCTCGATAACGTGAAGGAATTAAAAAAAGCTAAACCCTCTAACTTCGAAGCACCTCGCAACTTGCAATCTCGAATCTCAGCAACTCCAACAATCGAACTTTCAGCAACTTCAATCTCAAACTTCGAACTTTCAGCAACTTCTCGAATTAAATCTCACAACTCAGTTTGCCAGCACAAATCTCAACTTCGAATCTTGTGAGATGATAATGAAAATCTTCGAAGTTTTATAGCAAAAGGCTGGCGCTAATTTTAGCAGATGCCTTTTATTCCCTTCATCATGACTGACGCGTCTGCTAAATTTAAAAGGGAATATTCTCGTCGTCTGGCAGTTATTATGACAATTTTCTATTTGGGGAGATTCTTTCCTTGATTTAAATTTAAAATTCCCTCCCGACTGCCAGTTACCTCCAGTGATTTCGAGAAAATCATTTTTACATCGATTTGAAGTTATCTCGACTGCATTTTAAAACGGCACCTTTTTAATTAATTAAAATTTTAATTTAATTGCCATTTTAATTTATTTCTTTCAACGCATTAAAAATTCGATGTCGATTGTCAAAATTGGCTAGGCAAAAATTTATTTTCCGTCCGTAATTAACTTCCGAAACAAATTCCCCTTGTTAAATCGTCCGAAATTTTAAAATTGCATGGGTCAAAATCGAAGGGGGAATTTAATATTAGACTTAGGAAAATAATTAAATTAATTAATTAAATTTAATTTCTCTGTCTCGCTTAGAGAAATTTTAATTTCCTCCGATTGCCTTTCGATTTTTTCGTGCTGAGAAAAAAAAAATCACGTGCTTTGAAGTCAAAATTTAAAATTTTAATTGCCATCTTGATTTTCTTTTACTTCCAACGCCTTTTATTTTATTTTGCCTTTTGAAGAATAAACGCCCCCTTTTAATTTATTTCAAAATGCCTTTTGATTTTTTTATTTTTTATCTTAGGCGTATATTAAAGTTGGCACTTTCACCTTTTAATGCCTTAGACGTTTTTGTGTCTTTTCCTCTCTGGGCGCATATTAGATGGTGAGCTTTGGGCGCCTATGATATCTTGTGCTTTCAATTTCGTGATTCAGGAAAAAATTTCAATCCCTCTCCAGAGTTAAGGCGCAAATGATAGGTTGGGGTTCTAGTTTTGATACTTAGGCGAATTTCTAAATCTTCACAAGCTCAGGGGCGTACTTTCAAGGTTTCATTTTTCACGCCTTAGGCAAAATTTTCAAGTTCCAACATCCCTGGGCGCATTTGACTGGGGTTACTTTCAATTTCAGCTTAGGCGCATTTGGGACCCAGAGGTTTCAATTTTAACTTAGCTAATTATTTCTTCAGGCGCATATTGGAGGGTCGGCTTCTAATGCTCATGAAAGACTTCATCCCCAAGGGCGCATATGAGGGTCTGGAGTTTCAGTTTTGACACATTACCTTGGGCGCAAACAAGACCTCAAACATTCAATTTGACACTTCCAGTAAAGGGCGCACTTGGGCTATCAAGCTTCCAGTTTGGCACATGGGCGCATATGGATGGTCCAACTTTCATTTCAAACGCATCAACTTTCAACTTTAATGCCAGGCGCATTTTGCCTACTAAGCACCAAGGCGCAAATCATACCTCAAGCTTCCATTTTGTATTTTAGGCGTCTTTTGAGATCCATCTCCCAGGTAAAGGCGCATTTGAAGGGTCTTACTTCCATTTTGTGCTTGGGCGCATATTAGATATGCCACTTTCATTTTGCCATAGGCGCAAATCATCATGGCTACGTCTATTTCCAACACTTAGTCAAATCTTTGCAATTTCCCAGGTAGAGGCGCTAATCACATGGTCACCTTTCAGTTGGGCGCAAATCACCCTTCCTGCTTTCACTTTTGGCGCATTTGGGACTAGCAACTTCAAGTCTATGCCTTAGCCGTTTTCAACTCTCGAAGTTATCACTTGGGGCGCATTTCATACGCAAAGCTTTCAGTTTTAATACTAGGCGCAAAACACAAATCAAGCTTTCACCCTATCCTCCAAGGCGCATTTTGACACACCAACTTTCAATTTTAACTTAGCCGTTTTTAGCTTTCAAATCACCTTCCAAGGTTAAGCGCATATGATAGGGTGAGCTTTTAATTTTGTCTTTTGGGGCGCATTTTGGACCTTCACCTTCCAGTTTCACCCAAGGGCGCATATTGCTTAGCAAGTTTTCACTTTTGGCACATGGGCGCATTCCACATGGTCGACTTTTAGTTTTAGCTTGAGGCGCTTTTAACATATTAAGCCTTCATTCTAATGACTTCAGGCGCATTTCATGTGTCTTACTTCCATTTTGTGCCTCAGGGCGCATATAGCAGGGTCTCCGCTCAATTTCTTGCCTTAGTGAAAATTTTATCTTCAATCTTCTTGGGCGCATTTAGACTACCAAGCATCCACTCTTGACTAGGCGCATTTAAGTGTCCTAACTTTCACTTTAACACACAGGGGCGCATTTAACCATGTCCACTTCCATTTTGTGTCAAAGGAGGGGGGCGCATATCATGGGTCCCACTTCCACTTTTGACTAGGGGGGCGCATTCAAGGGGTCCAGCATCAAGTTAGGGGCGCATATAGGAGGGTGAACTTCCATTTTGTTCTTGGGCGCATTTGCATGGTCCAACTTTTACTTTTTGCACTGAGGCGCATTTCACCTATCAAGGTTCTATTTTGGCACATGGGCGCATTCCACATGGTCAACATCCAATTTTGACTAGGGGGTCGCATTTGACATAGTCAACCTCCATTTTGTGACTAGGCGCATTTAGCATACTAGGCTTTCATTTTTGTCAAGAGGGGTGCTTTTGCAAGGGTCTACATTCAATTTATGCTTAGAAAATTTTTCACCTCCGTTCAGCCTTCAAAGTGAGCCTTAATGCTGGATTTGAAATTTTATCCAATTTAGCAAATTTTATGCCTGTTGCCAGATTTGAGTTGATTTTCCGTGGTCAACCCTAACTCGCCTTGACTTTCTATTTTTAGAAAGTTCTTGAAATTTCGCGCCGTGGACTGGATTCTGACTCCTGAAAGCCTGATTTTCACTTTGCTTTAAATTTCGACTAACCTTTTCTGTCAGCGCCTGATGTCTGTTTGTACCTGCTATTTTTAGCAACCTGCTAAAAATAGCAACTTCTCAGAAAGTCTTCAAATTTCATGTGCCAGATGCCCGAAACATTGTGATTGCCATCGGATGCTGATTCTTCGTGAATGTCAGGTTCCGCCCTTGATTTTAGGAAACCCTAATTGACCTGCTAAAAATAGCAATTGCTTGATTCTTCAATCTCTGTAACTCTGTTTGCTTTGAAATTCGCGCCACGGACTTTTCATCACATGCTCGACCTGTATTTGCTGAGATTTGGTGCTGACCTGCCAATTATAGCCGCTGCTGAGGTGACTTACTATTTATAGTAAGTGTCTGTTTCTGAGACCTTCCTTGCTCCGTTTGCTTGGAAATTTGGACAGTGGGCCCATCGCTGGTGAACTTGCCCGTGTACGCTGACGCCGAGATCAACTTTCTATTTATAGCCTGCGCCGAGAATATCTTACTAAAAATAGCAAGTTCTCCGATTGCCTTCAAATTTTGCCAGCAGACTCTCGAAAGGATGCTGATCGTGATGGGTACTTCAGTTTTGAACATTCTGACCTTTGACTCCTCATTTTTAGCGCTGAAGCTCGAAACCCTAATTTTGTGCATGTTGCTTAGATGAGCTCCGTTTGACGTCGTTTCAGTTGCATGATGATCAACTGCGGTTAAGGCGTCGGTAGCTGCCAAGTAATACACCTTCAAAATAAGCGGCTGAAAAGTGATGATCAACGGTTGTCGGATGATCTTAAATATCTGCTTGCTGAAAAATCGAAAAACCGGAAAAACCGAGGAAAAATCTTCAACATGCATAGCGGCTAAAAATAGTAAGTTTCCGAAAAGTGGTCAGCTCCATTCGCATGTTACATCGTTGCGAAGCTCTTGGAAAACCCAGAAAGAAAATGCCGACATGTGCTGAAAATGTCTGCATGCAAACCCTAATATCAGCCTCCGAAGGCCGAATGCTGAAAGTCGTCATCATACTTTGCATGTCACGTCACTGCGAAGGTCTCGAAAAACCCACAAGGAATCTTCGGACATGCGTTGAAAAACTCTGCGTTTAAGCCCTGAAAATTGCCTCCGAAGGCAGAGCTGCTAAAAATAGCAGGTTGTCCGTTTTTGCTCAAAATTTGTCAAAAGTGAATCTGAAGCGCTTGGAATACAATGAAGTTGCCAAAATGTGAAAATCTTACAAAAATCAACCCTAAACTGACACTTACTAAAAATAGAAAGATGGCGGAATTCAGTGAAAGTTCAGGGGTTGCTTGCTGAAAACATAGTAATAACTCTGCTAGGCTCAAAAGCTGACAAACCAACTCAGATTGATCTCATTATGACCTAAAAACGTGAAACCCTAATTTCAGACCTGGTCGAACCTTACGTTCAAGCTTGCTGACGGGAACGTCCCCAGAAAAGCAGAAAGTGGAAAGGAAGCAGAATGAGAGAGAAAGACAAAAAGCAAAGCCAAAAGACCAGAACGGAGCAAAAATTTAGGGGTCCCCATTTTAGATGGGGCGATGTGTGAAAAGGTCACAACACCACCATTGTTTCAATTCTTTGTGCAACTCTAAGTGGCTGCCTTGCTACTTATGCCACTGAGAATGTATCCTCTTCTAGATATGGTTCCGGAAATTGGAATTGTTTTCGTTTTTGCTCTCCTTCTGCGTATCATTTGGCCCTGTCATTGGTGTACATAACCCTCCAGACTGACAAGATTCCGGCTCTGATACCATTGTAAGATTCTAGACCAATTTGACATCAATTTTTTTGAAACAATGTCAATCTGTTTACTTGGCAGTCATTCTGTCAAACAGTTTGTATGTGTCCAAGTTCTCTAAATTTTGTGTTTGGAATCATTTGAAATATTTGTTCACTCCTCACATATAATTCATAGGAATATATATAATTCAATAAACACAATTTAGTAGTTTGGAAACACTTTATTCAATCATCTTGGAATATTTCTATATCTCCTAAGATAAATAATTTTTAAATATTATCTCTGAATACAATCATGTAAATATTAAGCTTGTTGACCTTTTTGTAATTAGCTCTAACTCATGCCAGACAATTATAAAGAAGACAATTTAGCACTGTGTAATGTCCCCTTCTTAGCGGCCATTGTAGTGATTATTTAGCTTTTTTGCTCCCAAAGGCTGAATGGAGAAATAAGGGAGAAATTATTAAATTAATTATTTTATAAGGTTATTAAAATATTAGAAATCAAAAGTAACCTTATATTTAATTAATTTAATATAGTGACTCAAAATAAATTATTATTATAAAGTCACTAAAAATAAAATAAAATAAAAGGAATATTGGAGAAACTTCTAGAAGGCCACCCTAGTCTTGGAGAGAAAAGGATAAATAGAATAGAGTTGGACATTGTTGCATCATCCTGGACATTGACATTTGACTTGATATGTTTGTTGGAGCCTTGAGGTTTCTGCAGAATATAATTGAAGGTATTTGGGTACAAAGTTTCCCATTGATTTGCATAATTGAGGTAGTGAAACTATCTACTAAAGGGTTGCGGCTGATTGGAGGAGTTACTTCAAACTTTTCATTGCATTAAAATTAGTGGCCAAAGGCCAATTTTGAAGGAGGTTCGATTGGTGCTGAAGGACATCATTTTGCTTCCTTGAGATCACTTCATATTTTCAACTACAAGGCCGATTTGCATAATATAATAATTCTGATATAGTTTTACAGTCAACATACCAGCTTGTGCAAGTGGTACAAATTCACTCATGGAGGCTTCATTTTGCATCGATTTCCTTCTCTAACTTGGGTGCCCTATTCCTTGGGTCATGGCAATGATAATCGATGTATGAGAGGAGATCAAGAAGCTGTTATTTATTTCTTATTGGCATTTACATCAGAAACAGGGGCGGCTGGTCGAGAAATTCAATTTGGCTAAATGGGAGGTTATTTTGGATTGCAATTGGTTGCTTCATCTTTCATCAAGGGCGCTACTTGTGGCCAGGTTCCTCTATTTTGTTAGCCTTTATCTTTGCATATAGACTAGTTTGCATTTACAGTTGTAGGTGCATTTCATTACCAGCATTGTCATATATTGGAGAAATCGATTGTAATGCCAAGAGTCTTGGCCTTTTATGAGCATTGTATTGGACAATTCTATTGCAATAAGGAGATATAAGTTGTTGGTTTCATATTGTTGTAATTGAGCAAGTTTATGTCATTCATGATCAATCAATTAGTATGCATGCCAAATCTTTGAAAAAATGTCAATTAGCTGTAGATGCACTTTTTATATATAGTTTTCATATATTTGCATTTGAAAATCCAAAAAGAACATTGCATTGCATTTAGATCTTTGTTTAGACATTATAGAAGTCTTTTAAAAGCATCCAAATCATCTTGGAATTCATTTCAAACAAGCAATATCAAACTGAAACTTCAAATCAGCGAACAAAGACTTTGCACACCAACTGTTTGACGAAATTACAAAGGCAGAAAATTTAAGTATTTGAAGTCAAATTGAGTTAGGCTCATTACAGTGGTATTAGAGCTTTGATCCTGCCATCCTGGAGGGTTAAAGTTTCACATGAAGGGACATCATAGATATTACACTTGCAGACAAGTAGAACAAGGTAATTGGCAAGAGGATAACCCATTTGAAGACATGCCATTAGCAGAAATGGGTGACAAGGCAGAAGATGGTCCACTAAGAAATGAGGATAGAGATGCTAGGGATCTTTTTAAACAAATGTCTCGAGCTTTCAAAGGGTTTGCAGCAACAATGAAGCAGCAGATGCAACAGAACAAGGTTGCAGAGAAAAATAGGATGCAGCACAACAGGGTTACAGAGGATAATAGGAGTGTGGTTGGGACACCTAGAGTACATCGTACTCCTTCACGAACTGCAGATAGGCCCTTTTGACCCACTTTCCTGAGGGAAGAGCAAGAGGCGGAGAATGTTGAAGAAGAAGAGGAACCAAGGTATGTTGATTTGGTTATGGCAGCAAATGAGGAGTGGGAATTGTTGACACCACAAGTGCATGAGCACATGAACTTTGACAGATTTGTGAATTCAAGGAGAGAATATTACAGGTCTAGACTGGAGCGTAGACCTTGGAACCAAAATAAGAAGCTTAAGTAGGCAACTAGCAAGCTCACATTACCCATGTTTGATGGTAGTGGAAAGGTTACAACACTGTCATGGATTCACAAGTTGGATACTTTCTTGTCACTTCGACCTATAACAGAGGAAGACGCCATCAAATTCGCCACTTTACATTTGGAGGGTGTAGCACACGAGTGGTGGTATCATGGACTGGTTACATTGCAGCATAGCCGGATTACATCCTATCAAGAGTTTGTGGATAGATTGGTGGAGCACTTTGACAGGGAGGACCCAGAATCCTACTTCAGAGATTTAGCCCAGCTTAAGCAAGTTGGTAGTTTGGAAAGTTACATTGGAGATTTCCAGAAACTGTCAGTAATGGTCCCTAATATTTCAAAGAGATGATTGGTGGTGCTATTCATTGAGGGACTGTTGGAGCCATTGAGAGGATGGATAAAGGCATTTGACCCACCAACCTTGCAAGAAGCGATGACAAAGGAAAGGAACATGAAAATTGCAGCCCCACAAAGCAAGTTCTCATCAAAGGGCTCTTCTTCACACAAGGACAACAAATTATTCTCCAAGAAGAAGGAGAAACATAATGAAAAGGGGAGTCAACAACACCTATGGATAAGGAGACACTTAATGATTTGCATAAAAAGAAGTTATGCTTTTATTGCAAAGGGCCTTACAATGCAAACCATGATTGCCCTATGAGACCTAAGGGAAAGGCGAATAGGACAATGTGGGCATTCTATGAGGACTCAGAATCTGAAAAATCCGACCAACAAAGTGATCATGAAGAAACTGATTTAGAACATGAGGTTGAGAAGGAGGAGAGTGAAACGGAGGTGAAGCTTCAAGAGGCACATCTCACCAGTATTTAGTGTGAAGGATCATGTAATGTCCCCTTCCTAGGCAGTCTAGTTGATTCAAGGTTTAGCCTATTATTTAGACCCTCGTAGGCTGATAGATGATGTTTAGAGTGTTATTTTGGCAGTTATCCAACATTTGGGAACATTACTCCATCAGTTGATTCAGGTTTGGGCCTTGGCAAACACTTTTAGAGTGATTTACAGATACTTCCTATTTATAGTAAGTCAGGCAGACAGGGTTTACTATTTTTGGCAAGGCACCTGGTTCAGTTCGTCAGCTCAGTTTCGACCAAGTTTGATGAATTGATGAGCAAACAATGATTTTTGAGGTAGTTGATAATTATTAAAAGTTTATTAATTTGAGTTTATAATATAAAGTCACTTTAATGAAAAATTAAAGTAATTATTTAATGGAAAATTATAAAGTATTAATACTTTATAATAAAGAGATAAATAATATTAAATGAGTATTTTATTATTCATCAAAAGGGGACGCCATTATTTAATTATTTTGCCTAAGTCAAAAAAGGGCGATTAAATTAATATTTTAAATGCTCATTATTTGCCTTTTTGAGAAGGGGCCGACTTATTGAAAACAGATATATATTTCACAAGGACAAATCAAACTCATTCATTCATGATTATTCTAATTTGTCTATTTTTCTCTTTGAGAGCATTGGGGTTTGTGAAACAAGGGTTTCTACAAATCATTGGATTTTGGAGAACGTTCCCTCTTCAAAATCAAACATACTGAGACTTTGCAATACTAGTTGAAGCTTGTCAATTGAGTGGCTTCAAACAGGAGTCATATTTGAGCATATTTTGGAGTTTATATTCAGAGTTTGGGTCGACTTTCATCAGAGAAGAGATTTCCTTAGGTGGCTGGTCAAATCTATCATCTGGCATGAATTTCAAGAAGTGTACAGCTGTCTTGGTTGCTGCTGTCAAGTCGTACCACAGCTGGGAAGACGTCTTCCTTCTTGTGGACAAAAACAACTTGCTTTTTCAGGCGATTCTACTTCTACTTTGGGCGCATACCAATCTCAAGCATTTGGCGTCCATCTTTGGCTGGGAAATCATTGATTTACAAATAGATCGAGCCTTTCATCTATTTCTCTCATTGCTGCAAATAATAACCGGGTTTTTCATTAAGTCTTCAGCTGCCTTTTACATTGCATGTATTGCCTTTTTATTTGTAATAGTTCTTTTGAATTAAAGAAGGCTTTCTCTATACAAAATTACAGATTTATTGTTGTTTCTAGCATTCTACGAATTTATTGCATTTTATTTCAAAGTCGCACCTATTTCTTCTTATTGCAAATAACCTCAAAAAAATCAAAAACAATGAAAACAAACAAAAACCTTGCATTCTCAGTCAGTGGTTGGGTTGAGAGACACCTGGTCTCTTACAGATTATTTAGGATACAAGGAGTCTTGGCTGGACAGAGGATCATCACCCTACTTGATACGAGTGCCACACACAATTTCATTGATGCTAGATTGGTTGAGAGGCGTGGGATTCGCACCGAGGAGTTTGAAGGCATAAGGGTTAAGGTTGTTGATGGATACACTCTGAAGTGTGACAGGATGATTCCGGATCTCCCCATGTGTTTGAACAACTTTGAGTTCAAGGCTGATTTTTATGTTGTCAACATGGGAGACACTGATATGGTGTTAGGAATGAAGTGATTACATGATATAGGTGAGTTCACCCTCAACCTTAGGGAGATGGAGATGAAGTTTAAGGTGGATGGAAAAACTCATATACTCAAGGCCATTAGGGATACTAGTTGTAGGACGATATCATTCAGGAGGATGGAGAGGCTTATGCGGCATGATATGGTTGAATGGGAAACAAAGTATGTTTTGATGCCAACACAAGGAGAATAGCAGAAGCCAGATTATCACCCAAACATTCAAGAGTTGAGGATCAAGCATACCAAAGTGTTCAGTGGCATTCCACCTAGTAGACCTCCAAATAGAGGGATTGAGCATATCATTGAGCTAGAGGAGGGTACCAAGCCCGTGATAGTCACTCCTTATAGGTATCCCAAGTGGCTTAAGGATGAGATAGAGAAAATCATCAAGGAGTTGCTTGCTATGGGACACATTAGACCTAGTAAGTCGCCTTTTGCTTCATTTGTGGTTTTGGTCAAAAAGAAGGATG
>VDFB02111820.1:0-21422 GCA_007258455.2 Sequoia sempervirens
AACATTTGTTAAGCTTTTTCTTTTCTTTTTGCCTTTATCCATGCTTCTATTCTTCCAAAAGGCACTTCATTTCATTTTCAAGCCAAGGAAGAGAGAAAAAAGAGAGAAGAGAGCCAAAACACATTTGCATTGAAGGAAAACCAGCAAGGAGATTGAGCACAAAACGGTTGTTGAATCACATTTGAGCAGGTTCGTAGGTGATTTTGTTGCATCTAGAGGAGTCTACAAGGGATTGGAAAGAGATTTCCATTGATTTCAAAGAAGATTTAAGAGGTATGTTTGAGTTTTGAAGGTTTTTTTTAGCCAAAACTTCATTTCTCTTCTTTCTTCTTTTTTTTTCCTATTTTGTTTTAGTGAAACAAAGAACAAGTTACAAACCCTAGGTGTGTTTTATAGTTGCAAACCTGAGGTTTTTTAGTTGAATTATAAAGTATAAACTTTGAATGCTATTTTTTTCTAATTTGTGTTATTGTAGCATTGTTTATATCTATAAATTGTCTCTATCACATTCACAATGTCTGAAAATAGAAAGGACCTTTGTTGGAAATATGCCATTATTACCCCTGGCCAAAAAAAAGAAGTAACATGTTTTCATTGCAAAATAACTATGCATGGGGGAGGCATTAAGAGATTGAATACCACCTGGCAAGTATATTGGGTTGAGATGCTAATCCTTGCATAAACGTCCCTCCTGAGGTAATGTGTGAAGTGCAAGTGCAATTGGAAACCTTTGAGCAACAAAAGAGTTAAAAAAGAAACAAAGAGAGGAGATGGCAGCCATGTGTGGAGTTGGAGATTCAGGTTCTTCCATGCCTCCAATTCCTCCATGGGCTACACCTTCGATTGTTGGTAGTGGTAGTGGCAGTGGCAAGGGTGCATTAGCATTGGGCCTAAAATACGTGGATCTAAGCTGGATTCATATATTTTGCCACACATTACTCTGGGTTCCCAACCGTCTCTTGAGAGCATGGGTTGGAACAAGGATAAACATGATGCAGCCAATGCTGCAATCAGAAACTTTTGGTTTTATTGTGACATTCCATTTCATGCAGCCAAACAATTCTTATTTTGTTTTGTTTTAAAATATATAGCTTGATAGTTGATTCTTTGTCTCTTGAATTTTTATATTTAGAGCTATGTTGAATTCAAATTGAAATTATACATTTTTCAATACTTATTTTATTTGATTTATTTGTGTTATGTCTCCATATTGGCAAAATATGATTGATGTAGTTACTGTTTGTGGGGCAGGGTTCAAAGCCCCTAATGATGAAGAGATAAAGATCCCATTTTGTCCCAAAAAGTGGCTGATGTGAAAGCCACAATAGAGGAGCAACAAGACATTTGGAGGAAGAAGGGTTGCACCATCATGACCGATGGTTGGACTGATAGAAGAAATAGAACATTGCTCAACTTTCTTGTTTCTTCCTTAGGTAAATATTTTACTTCTTAAAATGCATTGATTTAGTGATTAACAATCAAGATTTTAAATTTATATTTTATTGAATCATTTATTTTTTTTCCTTTTCAGGCGGTACCGTGTTCATCAAATCTATTGATGCATCTGACAACACCAAAAATGCTGAATTCCTTTTGGAGGCTTTGGAGGGTGTCTTGGCTGAGGTAGGGGAGGAGAATGTGGTTCAAATAGTCACGGATAATGCAGCAAATTATGTTGCTATAGGTAGACTATTGATGGATAGGCACCCATCATTGTTTTGGACACCTTGTGCCGCTCATTGCCTTGACCTCATATTGGAGGATCTTGGAAAGCTTGCCTGGATCAAAGCATGTGTGGAGACTGCTAAAATATTTGTAAGTTCCTATATAATCACGCAGGGGTCCTCAACCTTATGAGGCAATACATGGGGCAAAAGGAGTTGGCTCGCCCTGGGATAACACGCTTTGCTACCAACTTCATCACTCTACAATCCTTACTGCAGTCAAAGGGAGCTTTGAGGCGGGTGTTTGTTAGTGAGGAGTGGACTTCCTCAACATATGCTAAGACAAATGCAAGGGATGAAGTGTCAAATTGGATTTTTGTTGAGCAAGGCTTTTGGGTACCTACTGCAGAGATTGTCAAGGTAAATGTAATTAGTAATTAGTTTAGTAATTCTACATTATATTTTCATTCTTATTTTTTTTTTTTCTTATTTTTTTTGACTCTTACTTATGTCAATGTTTCATAATAATAATTGTAGTTCACAGAGCCTTTAGTGGTTCTATTACAAGTTGTTGATGGGGAGAAGCCCGCAATGGTTTAAATATACGGGGGCTTGTATAGGGCCAAAGAGGCCATTAGATCCATTTATGGGGGAGTCGATGATAAGTATTACCCCATTTGGGAGATCATCGATAGACAATGGCACCTCCAACTTCACAAGCCCCTACGTGCAACAATATGTTTTCTCAATCCGGCAATTCCAATTCGACAAAGAATTCAAGGTAGATGAGGAGGTTTTGAGTGGGCTCTACATAGTCATCAAGCAGATGTTTGATTCTCTTGTTGGAGCCCAAATTGTCTCCAAGATAAAGGTTTTCAGACTTGCACAAGGAGATCTTTTTGCAAGAGACATATGCAAGCCTACTTGATCGACATTGCAGCCAGGTAAAGATTTATTAAGTGCATAATAGTAGTTTAAGTATTGCCACTTTTCAATTTTTTATATTACTATTAAATATTCAAACTTAAAGTTGGACAATGAGATTTTTTTTTTTTTTTTCTCATCTCAGATGCATGGTGGGAGAGATTTGGTGCTAAAGTACCAAATCTTCAGAGGATTGTGGTTCGAGTGTTGAGCCAACCATGCAGTGCCTCAGGTTGAAAGCGCAATTGGAGTATGTTTGAGCACATACACTCCAAGAAGCGCAACAGGTTGTCAGTGCAGAGCTTGAATGATCTTGTTTATGTTCATTACAACTTGCGCCTTTGCCATAGACAGATATTGGGCAGTGACTTGTCACCCATCACGTTGGAGGAGGTTGATCCATAGTTAGATTGGATCACTAAGGCTGAGGATCCCGTTTTTAGCAAAGGAGGATAGAGCATGAAGAGACACCTTGGATGCTGGTTTGGGTGCCACTGAGTCTGTGATACAAGCAAAGATGATGGATGCATCATCATCTAGGACCTATCTTAGATGTCTACGCAGGAGGATTGACGCTTAGTGATGTAGGCTCCTCTAAGCCATAGACTTATAGCTTTTGTTTTGATATATGTTTGGAACTTTTGATGCCATGGATTTTATATTCCATGAGTATTGTATACATTTGACAACATTTATATGTCTAATTGTTTTGACTCTTATTATTGTTATTTCCTTCAGCTAAAATTTGCGTTTATACTTATGTGATCGATGTATGTTTGTGTATGGGATCATAGTAGTTTCTATTTGATGATGTTATTGTGTCTTTAAGGTTTATTTATTAAAGGGTGCATGAAACAAGTTTTAAATCCTTGAAAATCTCTGAATTTCTTGGGCTTTTCTTTTTTTCAAATCTTTGCTGAGTCTTGGGCAAGTCTGGGCTGTGAGTTCGAGTCTGAGTCAAAAATCGGCTTGTTGAGTCCGAGGTGAGTTTGAGTCTTGTAACACTGGGATATAGTGTGTACGAAAGACAACCAATACACACTAAGCATGAAGTCAAAAGGTTTAGTGCAATGGAATGAATTGATTGATCAATATTAAGGCATGTAGGATGAATGCATATGCAAACAATTGAGAGGCCACCATACAAGACGGCATGAACCATTGTGACCAATGCCAATTCAAACCCTAACCACACATACTTATGAAACCCTGACATAAGTTGTTTGCAATCGATGACCACCATATGGTCCATTAGAGCACAAAAGGAAATAAAATCTTTAAAAACAAGGGGGGAGCCAACAAACTCTATGTTACAATCTACCTGAATCCCAAACTCAGATATGCCTCCTTTGATTCCTTTGTAGAAGCCTTATCTATTCTGCAATTCAATCTCCCAAAACTTGAATCTATTCTTCTTGAAAGTACATTCTTATATAATTGATCGCTCGTGACTCTTGGCCTTCATAAAAAAGCTGAATAATTCGAACAATTGTGCCAATTGTTGTCAATTTGAGTGTAGCTGCCACTTCAAGTAATGAGCGTTAACTAGCACTCAACTGACATGTGGATCACATCTATTCAAATTTTGGAAGAAGTAGGTCTTGTGCCACCAAGTGAACTTTTAAACAACTCTAGCTATTTGGTGAAATAAATTGACGGATGATGACTTTTAGAATCATTTGCTTGCAGGTCCAGAGGAAATACTTGTTCGAGGGGCTAAAAATTCATGTTCAATCTGTAAAGAGCCCTTTTGGAGGGATTCAGTTTTTGCAATTATTCTAGTTTGATTGATGTACCATTTAATCAAACTAAGCATATAAATAAGATTGGCATTGACTCAAGAAATAAGCATTGGTATTTCTGATTACAATATTCTGAACTTCACATGATGGGACATATTAAACTGTGAAATTAAATGGCTTCCAGAAATGAACAGAATTTAACTATGCTCAAATACAGTGCTGTTATGAAGTTTCTATGCTCAGAAATGTATTATAATATCACCAATAATGCCCAGAATTTATTATAGCAGGATATAGAATGAACTGACCATATTTTCAGATTGATTACAATGCAAGGACTGATTATATAGCCTAGGAACCCATACTAAATACAATACTCTGAATTTCTGAGCAAGAGTTTACAACTTTCGGTTTTAGAATGACACAAGTTCCTGACCTGGTTATGAGCAACAGTCTAAAACATAAACAACAATGAGAAAAACACCTGAAACCCTTGGTAGGAGATGTGACCAGCAAAAAGAAACTTCCATGGTTCCCCAATAAGGCTTGAACAGGTTCTAGAGCCCAGCAGTGGTCACGTACAGGTCTGAGAAGCACAGAAAGAGGTGTGACTTAGCTTCTGAAGCTCACGGTAGCCACGCAAACCTCCACTCGATCCTCATATTTGCACTCTAGTTCTAGAAGAGGCACGGTTTGCTCAGGGAATAGCAATATCCAAGTAATGGTCATATTCTCTAGACAAAGCTCTTCACTAATTGCTTAGAAACCTCACTTGGTATCTTTGATATTTTCGCCCAGGTCTATGCAGTGATGATAATCACGCCCTTCTATACTGTGAACAGGAAATAAGCTCAGCATTCAAGAAACCTCCAGATGACTATCTCCAGCCAGTCTCAAAGCCTTACATTAAACTCAATTGCAAAGTATACTTTATTAACTGGTGCAGAGCACTGTGCAAAGGACTGCACTGCAGCGACTATTTTAGAGCTTTTTGAGTTCTTTAATTTTTTGGTGCTATCATAAGGTCATGTTGACCATTATTTTAGGTTCTTAGGGTTGTTTTTGGTCTTTGGGAAAGAGGGTGTCAAGATTCCAATGAGTTTAGAGGCTCACTTTGCTAAATAGTGAAAAATTGTTAAATGTCTGAAAACACAGAGGGTTTTACAAAAAGGCATTTTTAGGTCATTTAAGCCTCGACCCAAGAACCTAAATTGTTGGGGAGGCATATTTATGGCATTCCACGACCTTTTTGGTTGGTTAAAAGTTTTTTGTATGGACTATTCTTCTAGAAATTAAAGAAAACAACGTTCTTGTCTTATTTTCTGTGTTTTCTATTCTTGTTTATGTAACAGCAACTAAATGAATTAAAAGAGGCATTTTGTAGGTTTTTTTAGCATGTAGAGAGGCCTCTGGAAGTTTATTTTGGCACATTTTATAGCTGTTCCATCGTTTCATCCATTCTTGTAAATTCTGTGTTTTATTTCCTTATTTGTTGTTTTGACTGGAATTGTGTAAAACTAGAGTTCTAGGTTGCATTCCCTCCGTGCCTGGAAGTATGGAATTGTTGGGAATGTGGTCAGGCTCCATATCTATACATATTTTAGTGGTAGGTGTTAGGTTTTCTTTGGTTGCAGGAGTTATGAGAAAAGCCTTGCCCTAGGCAAGCCAGTGAAGAGCCCAGCTAGGAAAGGCTACAGAACAACGTTGATAACTTGCATAGGAGAAAATATTTTTGAAAAATTATTTTTGGAGAATTTAGGGGAAGGTCCTGGCCACATATGGTACCAAGGAGGAGATCCCAGCAATCCAATTAGGAGGAAAACTTTTCACCAGTCCTAAAACTGGTTCTGGACAGTTAGAAACCCTAGTTTTCTGGGCAGTGTTTGCATGAGGGAAAAGTATGGCTTGGATAGAGCCAAGAGCCTAGAAATATTGAAGTTTTAGGTAGAGTAAAAACATTTCCTAAGCCAAGAACCACATTACTTTGGTGGTTTTAGGAGGGAAAATCAATTTACTCTTGTTTAGAGACCAAATAGTGGCTCAAGGGAAAAACCTATGGAATAGGCTTCAATGCAAGTGTTGGTAAGATGGAGTCTAAGTGAAGTTTCAGAAACCCTAGGAGGTTGTTTTGAAGTTTTGGAAAACATCCCCTCACCCCTGCAAGATTCATTCATGTATTGAGGGAGGATTAGTCCTTTTGGATGCATAAAAGGCTAAGAAAGAAAGGAGTCATCGCACCAAGATTTCGCTTGGTATTTGCAAACTTGACAAGATAGTGAGGCTGGCAGGAGAACCAGGGGAACTTAGACAAGGTAGAGTTCCTATAGGTTAGGGTGGATCAGAAATTTCACCAAGGAGGTCTATGACAAGGCCTAGCACAGGAATCTATGATTGCTTCCTACAGCATCTAAAAATAGTTTGATTGATTCTTACAGCCTCCCTATCAGATTGGTATTAGAGCCGTGAAAGATTTGGGAAAGTAGCAACTTATATGTCAGAGGAAGTTGAGTCAAGTGAACCACCAAAGATGGTGACAAATGCACAATTAGCGAAGATGGTTGAAGAGTAGGAAGAGGATAACAAATCCCTAAAGGAAAGAATAGAACAGCTTGAAGAAGCACTGAACAAGGTGAAATTGGAAGGAAAAGTGCCAAAAGAAGAAGAGGTTACAGAGGAGGACAAAGTCCCTAAACCTGACCCTGTCTTGGAGGAGGAGCCTTTCTTGAAGGCATTGAAAGCATTGAGTGGAAAAGGACTTGAGGGCATACCACTATTTAGTGGAAAGATGGATCCTGATTTGGTCATGGATTGGATAGAAGGCATGGAGAATCACTTTGAGTGTGATGGAGTAACTGAAGCTCAGAAGGTGAAGGTTGCTAAGTCAAGATTGAGAGGATCAGCCTTGACGTGGTGGAAGTTTGTTCAGACTGAAAGGGAAAAAGAAGGTAAGCAGCCCATTTCAACTTGGAAAGGAATGGTTGCTAAGGTAAAGGAAGCATATATGCCAAATGATTATGAGATCCAACTTCACAAGAAGAGGCAGAGTTTAAGACAAAAAGATCAAGATGTCAACACCTATACTAAAGAGTTCCAAAATCTTTGCTTGAGATCAAATGTGGCAGAAGATGAGAGCCTAAAAGTGGCTAGATACCTAAATTTTTTGAAGTGGAACATCCAAGAAGAGATAGTTCTTTTGAGTCCTAAAATAGTACACCAATGTTATCAGTTGGCTATCAAGATTGAAGAAAGGAACAAGAGGAAGCATGATTAGTCTTCTAAAGGCAGAGGCAAAGGCAGAGATCAAAGAGGACAGTGTAGAGGTTACCAAGGAAGAGGTAATGAACAAAGAAGCCAAGGTGAATCAAATCTTAGTGAGCATGGAGGTGAAACATCTTCAAGAGGAGGATTTAATAGAGGAAGAGGACCTCAAGGAGGTTCAAACAGAGGAAGAGGAGCAGGCAGAAGTAACTCTTACTTTGCCACCATGAAATGTTATCACTACAATCAGCTAGGTCATCTAGCTTATAGATGCCCAGAGAAAGCTTCTTCATCAAGCAATGAGAAAAGAATAGCTTATGCACAAGAGGATGCCATGAGTGTCAAATCCTCTGAGATTAGTCAAATGGAATCAGAAGTAGGTTAAAATCTGATGTTTAATAGAGTGCTGATTAGACAACCGATCAAGGAAGAACCTAAGCAAAGGAGAGCTTTGTTTAGAGTAAGGTGCAAGATATTGGGAAAGGTATGTAAGGTCATTGTAGATTCTAGTTCTATAGATAATATCATCTCTGAGGAGGTAGTAACAAAGCTAAAATTGGAGAAAGTACCCCATAATAACCCCTACAAGGTCACATGGCTGAATAAAGGACATAGTGTTTTGGTGAATGAGCAAGTAACAGTGGAATTTTCAATTGGAGGCTATAAAGACAAGCTGGTTTGTGATGTATTACCCATGGGTGCATGTCATCTGCTATTGGGTAGACCTTGGCAATATGATAGAAGTGTTGTTTATGATGGAAAAGAGAACACCATCTCATTTAAAAAGGATGGAAGAACCTTCAAACTGCAGTCATTGATTGAGGAAGATGAAGGACAATCAAAGGTACCCAACATTATGTTGAGTAGTGGCAAGGAACTCCATAAGGACCTACACCAAGGTAATGAAGGATATGTGGTCATGATGCAGTCCAAAGAGGAAGAAAAGGTTGAAAGGATAGTGTTACCAGCAGTAGTCCAAAACTTTCTTGACAAATACAAGAGCATAGTCAGTGATGGAACACCAACAACTCTACCACCCAAGAGAGCAATAAGTCATCAAATTGACTTTATACCTAGAGCCTCATTGCCTAAAAAAGTAGCATAAAAGCTTACACCTGAGTAGAACCAAGAGGTGGCTAGGAAAGTGGAAGAATTGTTGAATCAAGGATTGATCCAAAAGAGCATCAACCCTTGTGCAATCCCAGTTGTTTTGGCAACTAAAAAAGGAGGTAAGTGGAGATTATGAACTGATTCTAGAACAATTAATAGAATTACAATTAGGTATAGGTTTCCTATTCCTAGAATAGAAGATTTAATGGATTTCCTTGGAGGAGCATAGTATTTCACTAAGTTGGACCTCAAGAGTGGCTACCATCAGATTAGAATTAAGGAGGGTGATGAATGGGAGACCGCTTTTAAGAAAAATGATGGCTTGTATGAGTGGAAAGTGATGCCATTTGGCCTTTCAAATGCCCCTAGCACATTCATGAGACTAATGAATGAAGTGATTAAGGATTTTACAGGGATCTTTGTAGTAGTCTATCTTGATGACATACTAATTTTCAGTAAGAGAGAAGAACACCTTAAGCACGTGGAGATGGTACTTAAAAGGTTGCAAGAAGAGAATTTGAAAATCAATCTAGAGAAGTGTGAGTTATTCAAGTAGGAAATTGTGTACTTGGGTTTTTTAGTATCTCAAGGAACATTGAAGATGGATCCAAGCAAGGTGGAAGCCATCCTTAAACCGCTCCACACCAACCACAAACAACAGCAGGTGTAAGGGAGTTTTCATGGTTTAGCTCTGGCTTTATAGAAAATTCATCAAAGAATTTCGCTGGTATATGTGCACCAATCCTAGATACTATCAAAGGTGGTCTAAAAAAAAAGTTTAAGTGTACTCAAGAGGCTGATAAAGGGTTTGAGAAACTGAAACAAGAAGTGGCAACTCAACCAATTCTATTATTGCCTAGTTTTGACAAGTTGTTCGCAGTTGAGTGTGATGCAAGTGGAGTAGTAGTAGGAGGAGTACTTAGTCAAGAAGGTAGGCTTGTAGCCTTCTTTAGTGAAAAGCTCAATGAAGCCAAGAAAAGGTACTCTACTTATGATCTTGAATTATATGCTTTAGTGTAGTCCCTAAGGAAGTGGAGGCATTATTTGCTACCCAAAGAGTTTGTGGTTTTTACTGATAACTGTGCACTTAGTTATATCAACACCCAAGAAAAACTAAGTAATAGACATTTGAAATGGATGGAATAAATCCAAGCCTTCACATTCACTATTAAGCACAAGAAAGGACAAATGAACAAGGTGGCAGATGCATTAAGCAAAAGGTTGCTGACAGTCCAAGAGATACAGCTAAAAAGCATTGGATTGGAGAGTTTTAAAGATCTCTATGGTGAGGATGAAGACTTTTCAGAAGCCTACAAGGTATGTTCTAATTTTGAGAATCATTTTCATAGTCAGTTTGCTGAGTATACACTACAAAATGGACTGTTATTTAAGGGTAATCAGTTATGTGTTCCAAGAGGATCAATGAGAGAAAATTTGATTCAAGAAAAACATAATGGTAGTCTTAGTGGGCATTTTGGTATTAATAAAACTTTAGAGCTAGTTCAAAGATTCTATTACTGGCCTAAGTTAGCAAGAGATGTCAGAAAGTATGTGGAACAGTGTGTTGTTTGCATGAAAGCTAAAGGGGGAGCTAGCAATGCTGGTTTGTATCAACCTTTACCATTCCAAACAGACCATGGGAGTGTGTGAGCATGGATTTTGTGGTAGGTCTTCCTAAGACCAAGACTGGTTTTGACAGTATTTATGTTGTGGTAGATAGATTTAGTAAGATGAGTCATTTTATTCCATGCAAGACTACACATGATGCAAGTTACATAGCCCATATTTTCTTCAGGGAAGTTGTAAGAATCCATGGATTGCCATTGAGCATTGTATCAGACAGGGATGTGAAGTTCATGAGTCATTTTTGGAAAACTCTATGGAGCAGATTGGGAACAAATCTGTCATTTGTATCAGCTTACCATCCTCAGACCGATGGTCAAACAGAGGTGGTTAATAGAGTGCTAGGTAATCTTCTGAGGTGCTTGACTAAAGAATATGGACAGACATGGGATATGGTAATTTCTCAAGCTGAATATGCTTATAATGACAGTGTAAATAGAACTACAGGAAAAAGTCCTTTTGAGGTTGTGTATGGGATGCACCCAAGAGGTATTTGTGAACTTAGAGACATTGGATCTCAGGAGAATAGGAGTGGACATGTAGAAGACTTCACTCAGACCATGAAGGAGATTCATGAGCAGGTTAAGAAGACAATCATAGCAGCAACACAAAAATTGAAGGATAAAGTTGATGAGTCAAGGAGAGATGTGCAGTTTCAAGTAGGTGATTATGTGATGGTTCATCTTAACAAATCAAGGTTGCAGAATGGAATGGAAACCAAGTTACAGATGAAAAGAGTGGGTCCATGCAAGGTATTGGCCAAATATGGCAAGAATTCATATAAGGTGGAGTTACCATCAGATTTGGGCATCTCTCTAGTTTTCAATGTTGCTGATTTGATCAAATATAAAGGGACAGTCAAGGATCTGGTTCAGGATAGTAAGGAGGTCTTCAAGGACATTAGCAACATGTCCATACCAACTCCAGACAAGCTGCAAGTAGAAAAGATCTTGGAGTCAAGAGTGAAAAGGACTACAAGGCACAAGGTGTACATGGAGCATCTTGTCAAATGGAAGGATAAGCATGAATCTGAAGTTACCTGGGTAGAAGAAGAATATTTTAAGAAGCAAGGCATTGATATGTCTCTGATCTCTCCTAAAATTCCTTAGTTGTTTGTGTTGAGAGGGGGAGAATGGTGCAGGAGCACCTGGGAAAATACTAGGTTTATAGAAGTTTTGTATGAAGTTCAAATTTTGTTGTGTTGTTCATAAGGTCATGTGACCATTGTGTTGAGTGCTTAGGGATGTTTTTGATTTGTTGGAAAGAAGTTGACAAGAGTTACTTAGTTTTAGGAGATTATCTTGCTAAGTTGTCAAAAGTTGGCAAGGTTTGCAAAACACAGTGGGTATTATAACTTTTGTTATTAGGTCAACAAGAGGTTCGACCAAAGGTTCTCAACTATTTTTGGAGCCTATATAAGGGATGATTCGACCCTGGAGCAGGGTTAGAAGCTTTAATGTTTTGGTAAAATCTTGGGAAATAGAAGAAAACATTATGTGTAGAAATTTCTAATTTTTGCATCTTGATTGAGTTTTCATGGATTAGATTTGTTTCTATTTGGTTGTGGAATGTAGTGTAGTTTTCATTCAAGCATTTTGAATTCATTATATAGTTTCTTGTACAATTTTTGAAGCATCTTTTTGTAAATAGTTCAGTGTTGCCTTGTTGCTGGTCTGAACCAGACTGTTTGTAGGAAATGGTGTGCTAGAGCACTTTTCCACTGTACAAACCGTACGGCCTTTGGAAACAATTCCTAGACACCATGCTTGTACATATGGTAGTTGCTAGGTTTTTTTTTAGTGTAGGAGATGCTGGCAAGGTCTTGCCCTAGGCGAGCCAGGCAGGGTCTGGCTAGGAAAGACCAGGAGTAAAAGTCACACAACTTGCAGGGGTGCTTAGATCTTGAAGAAATTATTTTTGGAGAATTTATTTGGAGGTCTTAGCAATGCTGGTGATCAGGGAGGAGGCTCCACATCCATTTGGGTGAGAACTGTTGTGGTCACAGCCAGGTATGAAAAGCAAAACCCTAGGTTTTGACCATTTTTGTGTGTGGACAGTGTACGGGCTGTGCAGGCTTGAAACCTTGAAAATCCTTGAGGTGTAGGCATGAGAAATAAAAACCCTAAATAAAGAACCTAGGTCCTTTGGTTGGTTTAGAAGGAAAGTGCATTTTACCTCTGTTGAGAGGCCTAATTGGGCTTTAGGCTTGTAGCCCTTTTCTACCCTAGGAAGGGATTTTGTGAAAGCGATGGTTCTTAGGAGTTTTGTGATGAAACAAGAACCCTAGATTGATTACCTAGAAGCAATTACAACATTTACACACCCCTGCAAGAATCAAATTGGATGTTGAGAGGATTTGGCCTTTAGGAAGGAATAAGGGTCAATGGTGAGGTTGTGGCAAAGCACCAAGATTGCTTGGTAGAAGGAAAGCATGTTGATAGTGGGGTTGGTCAATAGGAGCAGTGGCACCTAAACCTAAGGCAGGACCACTAGGACAAGGTGGAAGAGACACCTAGGAGTTCTTAGGAGCAAGGACTTAGAGCATGGGGCAGTGAGTGCCTCATCCAACCCCATCCTATCGTAATCTCAACCTAGGAGAAACCTTATCTATTATCCCAAGAAATATGATTACCAAGAAATAATGACCACAAGGAAAAAGAAAAAGGGAAATAGAAAAAAAAAAGATGTTCAAATATTTCAATTTGCTCACGCAGACCACATGTCTTGGCAAGCAAACCAAAAGAATGAAGAATAGAATACACAACCGGTTTTTTAAAAGCCATCTAAAACAAGCTTTCTTTGCTTCATCGAAATTAGACCAAATATGAGTTATTGTACTAGACTAATTAGACTTTGAGCAATTAATATTCCAAGAATTATTAAGCCAATCAATAACCTCTCTTGTGTCAGTTAGCATACAACAGACTTTATTAACAGAGATATCATAAAAAAGGTCCCATCTTTCTAGAAAAATTTCCTATATAGCTCAACACCATTGATCACATAAATTGGAAACTTAGTACTTCCCAAGGTATGCTTAAGTATGGAGTATGTCCTTTTCTACAACAAGGGGATATCAAAATTGGACCTCATTTGTTCCTAGCTTTTGAGCACACCCTTATCAAGAATATCTTGAAATGCCATAATCCCCAAAGAGGCACAAGCCTTCATTGAAAACACATGGGAGAGATCCAAGGGTTTACCATCTAGGTAAAAATTCCACCATACAAATCTATTATTCACACAAAATTTAGGGTAGTGAGAAAAAACATCACCATTAACGTGCGCCATATGTTTGGCTTTCCCCCATGCCTTCCATATACTGTTAAATATTGCAAAGCCAAAAATTCTAATGTCAGACTAACTAAACAAAAGATTTTGTAGATGAAGAGGCATTTATTTCTTGCCCTTTTTTGGCTTAGAGAGGGCTATATTATTTCTAATCAACACTTTCCAAGGTTCTTCACCTTCACAATATTGAATGATCCATTTGGAAGCAAGAGCAAAACCTTGAATCCTTGGGTCTTTCAGTTCCAATCCACCAAGATTTTTTGGCAAGTAACACCAAGAACACTTGATCTCATGTCTTTTATTTTTCCCTTTACCATCCAACCAAAGAAAGTCCCTCAAGATTCTCTAAATTTTTCAAAATAATGGTTTACAAAAATCCAAGTTTTAAGAAAAATAGAACAAGTGTGAGGCAATAACATTTTGAACTACTTGGATCCTTCCAACAAGTGATAAAAGATGAGTCTTCCACTTTTCATATTTTCTTTCAAAATTTTCATATATCCAATACCACATATCTTTCAAGGATGAGGAGACAGCAAAAGGTATACCAAGATACCTGACCAATTTGTTAGGGCCTACCCATTGCCACCCCTTACCCACAAACAAATTAGGGGGGTCCTAGCTCTAGCTAAGGACTATTGACTTATTACTATAAATTTTTGAACCAGAAGAAACACAAAATATGTCCAATATTTTTATTTTTATTATCAAAATTAGGCATATACATTTCAAAAAATATGCACTATCATCCATAAATTGAGCATTTGGAAGTTGGTCATCATTAGGCAATCAAAGGCCATATACAAGAGGAGTAACAAGACTAGTTCTCAAAACATAATGAAGAGCATCAACAAAAATTCAAAAGGGGTCGGTGTAACAGGGAATGCTTGTCTTATGGATCTCTGGAGAAGGATATGCTTAGTAAGTTCAACATTAACATCATTTTGAGTGGACTCATTGAACCAAATATTAATTTATTTACAAAATTTTGGTGGAAAGAAAAAGGCCTTCAACATGTCAATCACAAAGGGTCATTTGATTCTATCTTAGGCTTTTTCAAAATCCAAAAGAATTGTTGTAACATTTTAATTATTATATTTGGCCCAATTCATACCCTCCCAACCGGTAATTAAATTCTCTAGTATATACCTACCCTTAAGAACCCAATCTGTGTGATTGAGACCATACTTTCTTGAATATTCCAGATAGTCTAGTAGCTAGGGTCTTTGCAAGAATCTTATAGGAAACATTCAAAAGAGTAATAGGCCTTCAATTTTGCACTAAAGTTCTATCCACATCCTTTGGAATTAGTTTAATGATGCCTCTATTTATATTGATACCCAAGGAGCTATTTTGGAAAGTCTCCTTATCTACCTTAAGCAACTTAGCCCCAATCCAATCAATATTATCTTTATATAACTCAATTGTGAGATCACCAATATCAGGAGATTTACAATTATAGAGAAAATATTTTGTTCAATTTCTTGTACTGAGATATCTCTATTAAGATCTTGGGCATCTTTCAAATAAATCTTCTTTGGAATAGTTTTTTGACAGAAAGGTCTTGCTTCCTTAGCTTTAAAATCATTCTCAAAAGAAAACAAAGTGAGAAAGAAGGAATGAAAGGTCTCCTTTATAAAAGAACTATCATTAGAATAAAATCCATTAACCTAAATGGGGCCAATTTAATCCCTTTTGTCTAAATCTAATTATGTTAAAGAAGTAGTTGGAACCATTATCACCCTCTTGTATCCAATTCATATTGGCCCTAATATTTGCACCTTGAAACCTATAGTTTTGAACTTTCCTTAGCAATGACTTAGTTCTAACCAGTTTAGATTCAATTGGCAAATCACTTTTATTATTTTGTAATTGACTTTCCAAATTTAGTATCTTCTCCTAAGCAAAAATTCAAGCCTCCTTCTATCAATAGCCTTCTTTCTTCCCACCACATAAAAAAAATCCTTTAAAGATCAACAAAAGGTCCCATCTTTGAATAGTGATCGAGGACTTGTTCATATGTTTAGACAGAAGGGTGGCAATTCTCACGACTCTCAAGAAGTCCTTATTATCGAGTAATGAACCATTTAGTTTGAGATAGTAAGCATGTGGCTTAAAATCATCCAAGACAACCTCAATAATAACTACACATGTTTCAATGGGGGAGTGATCTGACATAGAAGTAGGGTAGAATGTAATCCACTATCCTTTAGAGTCTTGTTTGAAGGATAATAAACCCCTATTCTCATAAAATTTGTCTAGTCTATAATAAATTCTCCTGGCTTGGGACTGGTATTACATTGAATGACCAAATATACTTACAAGAAGCCTTTTTGGATTCTAATGGATCCATCAGGGCTAGCGATCTCTTCAATCTTGACTAGAAAAAGAGTTCATTACCCGTAGACAACCCATCCTTACCTCCCAACTTATCTTCCTTATATTCAATCTTATTAAAATACCTAGCAAAAATCCAAGGAATTTTCAATATACTACCTACCATATAGTTCCAAATCTCACATATTTCCATATAATCATTAGATGCATATAAGGAGGAAAGGTCAAAAACTCTAGATCTAACTTCCATCATAACCTAGACAGGTCTATTACAGAGAGATATCCCCCAATTTAAAAATAGTTTGAGCACCTAGGATGAACCAAAATAGTAGTACCATCTTTACCTTTCTCATTTCTACTAGAAAAGACTCCTACTTATTTCCACAAAAAAATAAAAACACATTCCATTTGAAACCCCACAACTTTGATTTCTTGAAGACATACGAAATCAAGGTAAGGTTTTTCCTTACAAAAATATTTGACAACATACTTTTTATCGAGGGATTCCAACCCCCTTAAATTCCACATACAAATGTTCAATTGTATTTATTATTGGGGGGGCGGGGGAGGTGGGGAGAAATTCTTTCAATTTTTATAAAGTTTGTCAAAGCATTTGAGAACCTTATATTCTTTGCCTTTATTTGCACTCTATTTTCACTACTTGAATCAAGATTTCTTGATCTTTCATATTGTTTTCTCTTTTTTCCTATTTAATTATTAATAGGTTTGTGACTATTTAGTTCTTTTTTCCATTTAATTCGGTAATTTCTTATCATTCATTATTTAAATATAAATATATACATTGTTTTTTATTAGGGGTAAAAAATGGGTTTTGATGGGGCCCAAAACCTAGTACAAAGGAAAGCAAGTTGCACAAAAGATAAACCATAGACCAACATCAGCTCCATAATAGCCTCAAAATATTAACAAGACTACGCATGTTGCATCTTACAAACATTTGAGGGCCTGAGACCCATAAACCAATCGGTTTTTAACCAGGACCATAAACCCTTTTAGTTACACAGAGAACCCACTTGCATCTGCCAGGGATCAGCAAACCAGTCACTTATGGAATACGCCACTAAGCCAAGAAAGATAATCATCACTAAAATAGTAAAGAACACAATGGTATGAACCACCAATAAGACCAAACACCCTTCCTCAATAGGGGATTTGTGATCCACCTCAGAAAACTACAATAAATCAGCTTCCCTACATTGTTAGTTATTAAGTATTTGAATATTTTGTGTTTTTTATATATTTATGAGTATATTCCTTATTTATATGTAATATAAAATATTTGTGTATCTCAATGGATATGATATATCATTCTCCATTCAATCCTTTTTATGTGCTTGTGAATTTTACCTATTTAGTTATCGCTTAATAGTCATTATTTGAGTCTTTATTTCTATCGCATTTTATTTTACTTTTTCTTTTCTTTGAGTTTTTCTTTATATTTTATGAGTATTTATTTATTTTGTATTATTTCTATTTGGGTTTTTTTTTCTCACATTTTTGAGTTTATATTCTATTCAAAGCATATATATATTTGTGTTTATTGCATTACATTATATATATTATATATATAAATATATATGAACATGAATAATTTATGTAGGAATATATAATTTTCCGATCATGAATATTATTTATATGAATATCTATATTACATTATATTTGAATATACCATATATGTGTTTATTACATTATTTATTTGAGTATAGTATTTCTATTATTTATATATATTATGTTGGTGTGAATAAATTTCTTGTATCTAGTTAATTTGCTTGCTAGCAACTTAGAGGACATATTCACATGTTAAGTTTACTTAGGATTATAAGATTCCTTCTAGAAGTCTTAGTTGTCATTTCTAGATCTTATCTTATCCTAGGTTGTTATGAGTTAGTTGTCTCATGTGATAGGATTAAGACACTTGTCATGATCTTGTCTAATTCTTCCTCTCACCTTTCCTTTATAAGCAAGGAGTCTCATGTAAATTTATATATTCAACCATATTCAATCTTGCATTGTTGAATCAAGTATTCTTTCCATTTTCTCTCTTATGGAAGATATTTTGGTCTAACAACTATTCCTAGGGGTGTTGAGGAGACACCATTAACTCCTACATGGTATTAGAGCTCTAGTGTTATAGATTCCTTCCCAGATCTGAGGGTTGTGTGTTGGCTTGAATATCTTGTTGGGTGCATTTTTGGGTTTCAGTGACCTCATGATTGAATCCAATGCATCAAATAAAGTTAGGTTTTCCTTTCATTTTGATGTCAAAGTCAATTTTGGTTATATTTTGCCAAATCTATAAGGGTTTGAAAAAGTGTGAAGATTAGTTGATCTAAGAGATCATTAATTTTTGGGAGCACTTTGGGCCCAAATTGGCATCACTATTGTGTTCAAAAGGCCAATCCGATGAATTTTGACTATTAATTCATCTATTTTCAATAAAGTTATTTTTGGGGCAATTGTTTTTGCCCAAACAAGGAATATGGCCTCCCGAGCGTGGAGGTCATCATTTTTATTTATAGAAAATAAAATAAAATAATATTTTTTTTGCATATTTTTATTGTAGTAGCATATTCTATTTTGCACGACATATTCTTGCTTGTGTCATCTCCGGTCAAATCTGGCATTTTGCGGGTTAATTTGTTGTCATACCAATCACATATGTTAGGGTACTACATTGTCATTTGTCAGTACGAAATATTAATCTTCAATGGATTTTTTTTAATAAAACAAAGTTTTGTTTTAATTTTTTTTTTAAAAAGCACCAGCAGGTTTTATTTTAGCCCCCAACCAAGGCCCCTCTTCTCATGGTTTGCACCAAATGGTGTGGGGCTTAAATGCCCAACATGCGGCTTTGCCCGCCGCTCACCAACCACCATCACTCGGGTGGCACCAACACCCTTGGTGGTGGCCTTTTTTAAACCCTCTCAGTAGCCTATAGTCCTATGGTGAATTGTCCACTGAAATTCTCAACTCCCAGGAGCCTAAGTTTGTCCACTAGGCCCTAAAGTAAGGGGTTTTTTATTTTGAAATAACTTTCACCTCAAGAGGCTATTTTTTCAAATGAAATATTGTCGGAAAGATGGTTCTATGAATTGTGCAGGTGATTTTTCAGAATATTGTTGTTTGATTATAGTAATTTATGGTTGAAGTCAAATCTTATTTTGTGGCTCCCAATCTCATAAATTTTTTCCATGATCTTTATTTTATGTGATTCTTGTGGCATTGGAAAAGTATTGAGGAGCTCTAACTAGCCATCCATGCACTCTTCCATGTTTCTATCCTATATATATTGTAATTTTAATTTTTTTGGTGGGTATACTAGAGGTTACTTGGATGTTTTGGCAGTTGTGAGGTTTTTTTATCATTGTAGTTCATTTCAACTCTATTGTATATGTTGATTGCAGATTTTATCATTTGAGAAGTGTATCATCATTGTAATCATGGGTTATGCAACTCATCCTCCTATAATAATTCTGACTAAGGATAATTATGAGTCATGGACAAAAGGTATCATAATACATATGAGGCAGCTTAATCTTTTTCCTCGTCTTTATGGACTCATTCCTAAGCCAAAAACAATAGATAAATTTTTTTTTTGGGGCAATAAGAATGATCATATTATAGGATTTATTGATTCTATTTTCAAGAATCTCATGCCCATGCACAATTTGAACCAAGATTTGGGAGATTTTTGGAGATCCACATAATCCTCCATTCCCAAATGATCCTACTTTAGATTGCCTCATTATACTTGATGATGTTGACAACATACCCTATGATGATAAGACCTTAAAGGAGTTTGAATATGATGTAGAACTTGAGTGTCTTGATTATCCAAATAATTCTCTTGTAGCTCCTACTTCTCAAGTTGAGATCACACATTCATCTATTGTTGGTGATTCATTGATAACTTCTAGTTATTCATTACAACATGTATCTATTTGTATTCCTAATTATCAGGCATTGCATCTTTGTTTGTGGAGTCTCACATTTCAAATTTGGAAGAACGACTTGAGGGTTTATCTCTCTTATTTGATGATAGTCAAGGATCAACTATTGTCACTTCACATTTTTCTTTGGAGTTTATTTTAGATCAATTTCCATTTGTTCCTAGTTTTTCATGGTTTGTTGTGATTGGGTATGTACCTGATTGGATTGTGGCATCATCATGATCGCCATCCATGAACTTGTAACATATGAGCATGTTTTAGAGACACAATATATATGGATTCCACTTCCTACTAATTCCTATTCAAAATGGGAAGCATTCATGCATATTGCATTTGCAATGTAAATGGGTACCCAACATGGCCTCATAGCTAGGACCCATCTTCATTATCTCTTTGCATAATTTTCATAATAGTCGTCTCCCTAAGTTGCACTTAATGGGGTGTTGGTGTGAATAAATGGCTTGTACCTAGTTAATTTGCTTTTTAGGGACTTAGGGGACATATTCACCTGTTAAGTTTACTTAGAATTATAAGATTCCTTCTAGAAGTCTTAGTTGTCATTTCTATATCTTATCTTATCTTAGGTTGTTATGAGTTGATTGTCTCATGTGATAGGATTAAGACACTTGTCATGATCTTGTATATTGCTTCCTCTCACCTTGTCTTTATAAGCAAGGCATCTCATGTACATTTTTATATTCAACCAAATTTAATCTTGCATTGTTGAAGTAATTATTCTTGTCATTTTCTCTCTCGTGGAAGATATTTTGGTCTAACAACTATTCTTGGAGGTGTTGAGGAGTCACCGTTAACTCCTACATATAGTTTAGCTATGTATAAATCATTTATAAATCTTTATAATATATACTTCGCTATGCCCATACATAGCTTAGTTTATATTATGTTATTATATAAATTTCTTATCTTTTGGATCTTTATTTATTTTACAATTTTGTTGATTGAGTTTTTATATTATACTTTTATAAGTATATAATTTATATATACATAACTTTTGTATATATAATACCAACTAAACTATGTATATATTATATCATATATTTTAGTATAGCATATTGCTCATACTTACTATTTAAAATCTATTATTTAATACATGTATTGTTATGCATATACATAACTTAGTTATATCATACTATATTATACAAATATCTTATCTTTTAGTTCGATTATTGTATTTTATTACATATTACTTTCCATGTGTGTATATTTACATTTCTTTTAATTTTGTATTTATTATATTATATATTTTTATGTATATAATATATCCTTAGCATATAGAGGCCTTGGTTTCCTTATATTTTTTTAGCATAGCTTTTATAGCTATAATATACTTTATAGCTTAATTTTATTATTTTCTATTATACACATATATGTTATCTTTTGAATCTTTTGTTTTGTTTGTTTTTTTTTTTCATATTTCATATCAATAATGTATACATTATATTTTGTATTTTAACTTTACATAGTTATTATATTATAAATTA
>VDFB02111821.1:0-32955 GCA_007258455.2 Sequoia sempervirens
TTTACTAGGATGGGGGTCTAGGTTAAACAACACTTTGGGGAGATAGATTAAAACTATCAAATAAACTCCAAAATGCAAGCTATAAAGTGAAAATGAAATACTATACTCAAAACTAATGGAATCAAAACTCAAAAGGAAAATATAAGAAATGGAAAATGATGTGTACCAATCACAAAAGTTCCTTTTTGAAGCTCACTGAGGACTCATTCGCCCTATGGGGAATGGGTCTTAGGTTGGGATTTGTAAAAATGCTTTTTAGGTTCTCTACTCCTGTGTTTGCACTCCTAGATTCCCAAGTTTCATAGTCAAATAGATCAAAATAAATCCTGTAGAAAAGTGTATGTGAGATGATAACTTTCCTTGCAAATTTGCAACTTTCTTCAATTTTTCTCTTCAAAGGATCTTCCAGGGTGCTGCCACAATAGTGGTTTACAATTTCTAGGAGATCCTGATTTTTGTTGAAATCACATATTTTTAGAAAATATAATGATTTAAGCCTTGAAATGTTTCATTTAAAGGATTCTAATTGAAGAGGCTTTGATCAAACCACCTTAGACCAACCCCCCTTGGATAGAACCCTGCTAATTTTAAACCATACCTATAACAGAGTCTCCTTCACACCTATCAAAATGCTGATAAAAAAACACTTTTGATTTACCTTTTGGGGGATCAAGTGAATTCATTTAAAAAAATAAAATTGTAAGTATGTAGTCCTTATTATAAGCTTCCAAAAAAGTATAATTTTAATAAAATTTAATTTGATTATTATATTTATTTTTTATTTCTTGTGAATGTAGGTTTTTCATCAAAAATCAAGCTCTTTGTTCTACACATGTGGAAAAATAGAAGATTATAACTTTTTTTTTTGAAAAATATGAGTGTGCTAGATATTGAAGTCCTTGATCCAACAAAAAAACAAAAATTGAATTTCAATACATACAAAAAGAGTTACATGTTATATGGTCCACCTATGTCTAAATTGTAATTGACTTGACTTCAAAAATTGATTAAAGAAAAAAAATTCAATAAAAAGTATCTAACAAATGGAAGCACTAGATATCGTAGTTACAAATCAAATTTGAAAGAATTAGAATTTTATCGTTCATGGAAAAAAATTATACATTATACGATGAGCATCACTTTTTCAAAATGTTGTTTTCTGAAAAGAAAAAAAATTATTTTTCGAGGGAGATGGAAAAAGAAGTGCAACATGATTCCAAAAATTTTGAAAAAAATATATTTAGAATCTACAAAAAAAATGTCATGAAACTCTAGTTTGCATCATCTTCAAATTCTTCATGAATTAGGCGCTATAGGTGCCTGAAAGTGAAGATTTAGTTAAAAAAAATTATTCCAATGTCCACTTTGGCAAAAAAATGTAAACCACTATTATGGGATCACCCTCCACCTAAATCATGCAAAGAAAAACACAAGAGGAGAAAAATGTTGTTTTTGGTGATGGGGGGTTTTCCTTGGTCAAACCTCATCTGAATATTTAAACTTTGAAATGAAATCAAAGAGTATGAAGGAAATGATGAATGAAAAATGCAATCCCACAACTCACCAAATGCTTGATTAAACCTTGGAATGCAAATACACAACTATCATGAAATAACCTTAATGGATGCAAATCTTGATCTTGAAAATTGATTTTAAATTATTTCTTTGAATTCTTGAATGAATCATGAACTCTACATCACCATATTAGTTCAAACAACATGCATGATGCATGAAGAATTTGACATGATGATAGGATCTTGATCACTGCAATAATTCTTCACTAAATCTTCTCTTGAATGCCTTGAAATTCTCTTGAATTTCTCTCTTGAAAATATTTAGTTCTCATGAAAATATTCTAGGTGCTAGGTGAAATATAGTGAAATAAACTTTTATTTATATGTATGTAACCTTAATATATCCTGGAATTCAAATATCACAAGCCAACATCTAAATATGAATTTGAAATCAGAGTCATTGTTATCCATCTCACAATTAAGATTATATATTTCAGCATTAAATGATTTAGTCTTCAAATCACTTACTTCATTTTTTTAGAAAAAATTTTGATCGAAAAACATGAGATTGGAACACTCAGCCAAAGGGCATAAAAGATTTGATGAATTATTCTTTTGAAAATTTGAAGTTTTATGCTTTTGAACCACACAATTTTGTGCAAACCTTTCAACTTTATCTTTTTGCCATACCCTAGATAGAATAAAATCATCTTCAATATTAACAACTTCTTATTTTCCAATCTCAAGGTCACTTACCTTACTTCACTTCAAGAGGAATCCACCATTAGGATGGAATGCTGCAAAAAAATTGATTAGCTATAGCTCCTTATTTGGTTGAAGATTATGAGGAATCTTTGTTAAACATCTATCAAACCATTTCAAAAACTCCCTTATTGTCTCATCTTCTTTCTTTTTAATGTTGAATAATTGAGATTTAAGTGCACACACGCCATTTGTTGGTTTAAATCTTCCAAGAAACTTCTTCTTCATGTTGTCCCAATTTGTAATGCATCCTTCTTCTAGGGATTGAAACCAAAATGTAGCAACTCTAATAAGGGATTAAAAAAATAACCTACAAAAATATTTTCTTCTCTTACCCCCAAAAAACCACAAGCTACAGTGAAGGCTTGAATGTGATCATTTGCAACCTATGAGTCTTCTCCATTAAACTTTGGAAAATTCTCTCTTAAACTTGCAGGAAAGTCTGAATATTGTGGTAGTCCTAGAGGCCTGAATTGAGCACACCATGGTTTGGTTGAAACCAACACCATAATGCAAATTTAAAAAGAATGACTGGAACTTTCCTAGAAAATTTTTTTTATGAGCACGTTCCATATTGCAGAGTCGCCAACCTCCATTTGTGGGTAGGTACCTTTAGATTTCTTAGAAGAGAATGACACTGGCACTTCAACCCTCTCCCTAGTGGAGTTGCCAAAAATCTATTAGCAAACTGATTGGGTACCTTGAGATGATGATAACTCTTACCCCGAAAAGGTGCCACTTTTCCTAATAGCTCTAGATAAATGCTCTCTTTGAGAAAACAATCGCCCTCTGAATTGAAGAGGTACAACTTCCTTATATGATTTTCAAGGAATTTAAATGCTAAAATCAAATATCATGTATGCTTTTAGCCAAAAAGCAGAAAAGGCCAAACCCAATATCAAAAAGAATTTCAATATCAAATGCAACATACAGATAATAAAATATGGACACAAATACCAACTTAACTTATAAACCATGAGGAATTAAAATGAACTCAATATTATCGGAAACTGAAATCTATCATGAAGAAAATTGCATCACTTATACAAAGATAAGATATTGTATTAAGACACTCTCAAACACAAAGATTTAAGAACCCAGATCAACTTCACAAACTAAATGCACAAAGACAAACAATAATTTCATTCAAATAATAACAACAAAGTCTAAAATAATATCAAGCTTTCAAAAATGATGTCTCTCCCCTAAATAAACAAAACACAAATCAGTTACTACAATCTCACAACCTTCAAAGGGGCTCCTATTTTACAGCGAAAAGATCCCCTTAAAGAATATAAATTACATATTTATAGATTTTATTAGTGAGTTCTCTTCGTTCAGCTTCACGTAACTGATTCTTGGTATTTTATGCCGCCCCCTTTTTATGGAGAGCCTTTTGGCTTCTTTTTTCCTTTTCACGTTTCCCATCCTTTTGTAACTGCTTCTAGATGATTTCCCTGAATTTCTTTTAATCTTAAGAAAATGATCTTTTAGTATTCCCTTGGTTACTCATTTGTCAATGCCTGACTTTTCTTCGCCTTTCCCGTAATCTCAATTTCTTCTTCCAGACTTTCATAGCACATGCGAAATGATCCATTTGCATTTGTTGAAGCAACAACCTCATTGTTTCTTCTAAGTCTGCCCTTATCATTTCCATTTTTAATCTTACAGTGTCGTAGTTTATGCAATATCCAAATTTCATTACTTACTTTGCATTTAGTCAACACGATTGATCCACTTACCTTACTATCCTTCCCGAGTTCAAAAGTTCATCACATCTATGTTTCAAAGCTTTGAGGAAAGGAAGCTTAAAACTTAGCCGAGGGCAGGTTCTTGGCGGTTCACTGGCATTTGGCACATTTACATTGATCAAAATAAAACTATTGCGACCTGCTCCCACAATCCGGCTTCATTGCATAAATCTCCAATTATATCTATGCAACAAATGTGTTCAAGGGCAGTTTCAGCTTTGGTGATGATATCAGATTGATGAGCTTTGATCATTTGGACGGTGAGTTACACCATTTTACAAAATCACCACCTACATCATTCTAAATAGCCAGGTGGGAAAAGTGTCGATGGGGCGAACTTAGGCAGGAAGTTAAATAGTTCCAGGAAATCACCGCTTATAACGTTTTTGAATGGCTTGGTGGTCTTTTGAGTGGTTCATATAACTATCAGAAATGCCGCCTGAGTTTGTAGGATCAACAAATATGCCGCTTAGATTTCACCAAGTCCAGTTGACAAACACATTGAATACCTAGAAGGAAGCTGCAATGTCAATCGAAGAAATTAATCTGCAATTGTATAAACGTTATCTTGCCACCATCGATGCAAGCATTCCAATATCGATTAGAATTACTCCTTTGCTAAATTCATCTAGGAGCAAGCAATTCCCTGAAGCATTATATTGATCAATACTCTGCATAGAATAACTATCACAATGCTCATGAATTTTCCTCATGGTGCTATGTGTTGTCTACGTTTCTCGACCTTTCTTAGATTAAACTGGTATCTTCTGCCATGGTGATAGAGATATGAATATTTCCCACGATCAGGAAACAAATGCCTTTCACCAGGAAATACTCAACTACCCCCATAGCTCAATCTGATAGCGGGCAGAGGCAAAGAAATTAAGTGGAAAAAAATAAAATATTCGTGCTGCTGCACAATAACAAAATTCTTCTTTCACATTGCTTGAGTGAAAAATATTTACACGAGTTCTTTATATAGAAAACTTTACATACATTAAGAAAATTCTAGAATATAGGCCGACATATTATTTTTTATTATTTTACCTAACCCTAAACTTCTAGAAATTACCTAACCCTAGCCGACATAAAATATAAGTAAAAATAAATAAATAAAAAACTTAACCTACAGCTGGTAGAAATTACCAGAATATTTTAACACTCCCCCCTAATTTCTACCAGAAACTATATTAATATTTACAATGCCCAAAACTCTTCTCAAAAATTCAAATTGCTCTTGTGCTAAAGCCTTTGTAAAGATGTCTGCAAATTGTTCTTCAGATCTGCAATGTTGTAGATTGATTTCTCCATTGTTCACTAACTCTCGAATAAAGTGATATCTGGTATCAATATGTTTTGTCCTCTTGTGAAAAAATGATTCCTTGACAGTGCAATGGTGGACGTGTTGTCACAATAGATTATAGTTGGCTCCTCTTGTTCATGCAGTAGATCCTTCAAGACTCTTCTCATCCACACTGCTTGACATGCTGCTGATGTTCCTGCTACATACTCTGCTTCTGCTGATGAAATTGTCACTATAGGCTGCTTCTTTGATGCCCATGCTACAACACCTGTTCCAAGATGAAATGCATATCCAGATGTACTTTTTCTATCATCAATACTTCCTGCAAAATCACTATCTGTATATCCCACCAACTGAAATTTATTTGAAGTAGAATACAATATGCCATGATTCAAAGTTCCTGCAATGTACCTCAATAATCTTTTTCCTGCTTGCCAATGTGAATTCTTTGGTGCATCCATAAATCTTGAAATCAAACTTACTCCATACATTATATCTGGTCTAGTTGCTGTGAGATACATCAAATTGCCAACCAATTTTCTAAATATAGTTGAATCAAAATCAATCTCATTATCTTCTCTACTTAGTTTTGTGCCTATTGCCACAGGTGTAGAAACTAGACTAAAATTTATCATTCTAAACCTTCTCAAAACATATTTTGCATATTTATTTTGACAAATGAAAATTCCTATATCATTTTGTGTTACTTCAATGCCAAGAAAATATTTCATCAACCCCAAATCAGTCATTTCAAATTCCTTCTTCATTGCTGATTTAAACATGTCAATAGAAAGATTACCTGTAAAAATCAAATCATCAACATACAAGCAAACAATTAAAATTGACCTTGCTCATTGACTTTGGTGTATAGAGTAGGCTCACTAGTACTTCTGTTGAATCCATTGCTTATCATGTATGAATCTATCCTGATGTACCATGCTCTTGGAGCTTGCTTCAATCCATAGAGTGCCTTCTTTAACCTGTAAACTTTGTCTTCATAACCTTTTATTTCATATCCTGGTGGCTGCTGCACATAAACCTCTTCTTCTAAATATCCATTCAAGAAGGCTGATTTAACATCCATTTGATAAACCTTCCATTCATTTTGAGCTGCAATAGCTAGTACCATTCTAACAGTGTCAAGTCTTGCTACAGGTGCAAATGTTTCATTATAATCAACTCCATATTCTTGAGAAAATCCTTTAGCTACTAGTCTTGCCTTATATTTGTCAATTTCTCCATTTGCATTATACTTAGTTTTATAAACCCATTTTACACCAATGCAATCTTTTTCCTTAGGCAAATCAACTAAATCCCATGTATCATTCTTCTCAATGGATTCCATTTCATCATTCATTGCATTAATCCAATGTTCTTCCTTAATTGCATCTTCAAAATAAATAGGATCTTGAGCAAATAAAGCAAAATTTGATTGCAAATCTATCCTATCTCCTTGATCATAAATTTCTTGCAAACTTCTAGATTTCTTGCTTTTAAGCTTTGATCTTAATGATGCAAGTGTAGGATTTGATTCATCACTTACTTGTGGACTTGAAGATTCTCCTTGCTCAATTTCTCCTTGTGTACTTCTTGATGGTGTTCCTCCTTGTTCATTTGATTGATCTCCTTGGTTTCCTTGATCTTTTTCTTCTTGTTCATTATATGGCAATGCTGCAACACCTGTAATTGTTTTGTCTATGTTTCCATCCCAAGATTCTTCCTCTTTGAACACAACATCTCTACTTACAATGACTTTCTTGGTAGTAGGATTAAACAACTTATATGCCTTAGATTGTTCATCATAACCAATAAAAATGCATTTTTCACTTTTATCATCCAACTTACTTCTTGTTTCCTTGGGCACATGTGCAAATGCAATACAACCAAATATTTTGAAATGAGAAACACTATAATGCTTACCACTCCATGCTTCTTGTGGAATCTTGTCCCTTACAATCTTCGTTGGACTTCTATTCAAAATATAAACTATGCAAGCTACTACTTCAGCCCAATACTCATTAGGTAGGTTCTTTCCTTTCAACATGCTCCTTGCCATTTCCATTATTGTTCGATTCTTTCTTTCTGCAACACCATTTTGTTGAGGTGTGTAACTTGTAGTAAACTGCTTCTTTATTCCATGATACCTGCAATAATCAAAAAACTCATTTGACTTGAATTCACCTCCTCTATCTGATCTCAATACCTTGATGGGTAGGCCACTTTGTTTCTCAACCAATGCTTTGAATTCCTTGAACTTTCCAAATGCCTCATATTTATATTTCAAAAAATAAACCCATGTTTTCCTACTAAAATCATCAATGAATGTTAGAAAATAAATGCTTCCCCCTAAAGATGGTGTTTGCATTGGACCACATATATCAGTATGCACAATTTCTAAAGGTGCCCATGCTCTATATGACATTCCCTTTGGAAAACTTGTTCTATGATGCTTAGCCAAAATACAACTTTCACATGAACTTAATGGTGCTTCAATAGGGGGTAAGCCTCTTACCATTTCTTTCCTTTTCAATAAACACAATCCTTTGAAGTTAAGATGACCATACCTCAAGTGCCATATCCATGCTTGATCTTGACTTGATGCCTTGAAACTTGCTTCAATATTCTCCATTAATTCATTTTTCATTTGAAGTGGGAACATTCTGTTATTTGTCATTTCAACCTTCGCAATCACCTTATTACTAGGAGGAATATCAAATATAGTGCACATATTATTTTCAAAAACAACTCTATAACCCTTTTGAGAAAGTTGTCCCACACTTATGAGATTATGCTTCAAACTAGGTACAAAATAAACATCAGGAATAGACTTCTTACCAAGCTTTGTCATCACATTAATTGCACCTTTACCCATGACTGCAACTGTATTATCATTTCCCAATTTAATTTCTGATTTCACTGAAGTATCCAAACTTTCAAACAAGTCTTTATTTCCTGTCATATGGTTACTGCAACCACTATCTAGAAACCAAATGTTACTTGAACTTTCTTGAGCTACATGACAACTAATGAACAATGTTTCAGAATTACTCTCAGAAAAATTTGCAGTTTGCTTTCCCATATCAGCTTGCTTCTTTCGACATTCATTTGCAATATGACCATACTTCTTGCAATAGTAACATTGAACATTTGATTTGTCATACCTTTGTGATGCTTGATTGTTATAGCGTCCCCTTGAATTGAAACTTTGATTTCTCCATCCTCCTGGATCTGGACTCTTCCATTCTTCCCTTTGAAAATTGTTTCTTCCTCTTCCTCTTCCTCTGAATCCTAGATTTCCTCTTCCTCTGCCTCTGCCAAATGTCATTTGTGCTTTGAATGCACTCTCCAATGAGGTATTATTATTCCTGTTCAATCTCAACTCATAATTTTTCAAAGTACCAAACAACTCATCTATTGAATATGTTGACAAATCCTTAGTTTCCTCAATTGGCACAACAATAGTATCAAATTTAGTAGGCATACTTCTTAAGATCTTTTCTACAACCTTTTGATCTGTTAGTTCATCACCATTCATCCTTATTTGATTAACCAAATTCATAACATGATTTTCAAATTGATCTACTGAATCAGAATCACTCATTTGCAAGTTTTCAAATTCTTTCCTGAGTCCTTTGCAATTTGGAAAGTTTTACCTTACTTGTACCTTGATATGTTGTTTCCAGAATATCCCATGCTTGCTTGGCTGTAGTGGCTGGCTTAATCCTTCCAATGACTGAGTCATCCAATCCCTGTCCAATTATCTGCAAAGCCCTTTTATTCTTTTTCCTGTTTTCACTCAACTTATTTTTTGCATTAGTGCTCAAAGTAGACTCATCCTGTGGTTCTGTATAACCATTTTCAACTATTTCTGATAAATCTTCAAAATTAAATGTTAATTTCATTCTGTATGACCAAGTATCATAATTTTTACCAGAAAATATTAGAATTTGAGTTTGCACACTACTTGACGCCATATTTTAAAATAGTATATGTAAACCCTAAATTTCTTCCTTTTTGTTTTTGCTATCAATAAAAATATGATATATAATAAAAATGTAGCTTACTCAATTGACTGACTAATCGGCAACATTCTGCTCACCAAAAATAAACATGCAACTTCAGCAATCCTCAAATCTGCTCTTTTTCCTGCTTCTTAACCTGGCTCTGATACCACTCTGATAGCGGGTAGAGGCAAAGAAATTAAGCGGAAAAAAATAAAATATTCGTGCTGCTGCACAATAACAAAATTCTTCTTTCACATTGCTTGAGTGAAAAATATTTACACAAGTTCTTTATATAGAAAACTTTACATACATTAAGAAAATTCTAGAATATAGGCCGACATATTATTTTTTATTATTTTACCTAACCCTAAACTTCTAGAAATTACCTAACCCTAGCCGACATAAAATATAAGTAAAAATAAATAAATAAAAAACTTAACCTACAGCTGGTAGAAATTACCAGAATATTTTAACACAATCTGTTAAAATAAACACTAATTTCTCCCTCTGGCAGATTCACAGAAATCTATTTTTTTGTCTTATTTTTAACTTGCCGCGTATTGCAAGTTTTTATGCTGCCTACAATCTGATTTGTTTTGGCTTTATCTCCAATCTCCACTACCTCTGCTCACCGACTATAGGAGATTAACCGTTTGTGGTGGTACCTATAAATCCACCTTTACGCAATGATTTTGTTAGATATTTTTTTCGTATGAGAGATTAAAATGTAAGAGCTCTATAGAGTCTCATATATCTGTATTTGGGCATTTTCAATCGATAGAAGATTTGTTTGTGTGCAGTAGCATACTTTATCTACATGTTCTATTTTTAATTTGCATACTCTATTTTATTTTAATTCCCCTGCATTCTACAGATTGGTATCAGAGCTTTACAGATTCAGGGAGAGCTACGCTGAGTGTGAGTGAGTTCAAAGATTGTTGTAACTCTAAAGTGCCCTTCCCTTCCACCTAAAGATTACATCTATTAGAAATTTGAATCAATATGGCTTCAAACAGCAGTTTGGCTCAGCCACAGGTTCCTATGCTGACTGAGAAGAATTATGATTCTTGGTTTATCAAAATGAGAACATTATTGCGTTCTCATGAACTTTGGGGATTTGTTACTGATGGATATTCAGAGCTAGTTGACCATGCAGCAGAAATGGCTCTAATGAATGCAGAGCGAAATCTGTTAAAGGAGAACAAAAAGAAAGATAACAAAGCTCTTGGCCTTATTCATCAAGGCTTAAACGAATCCATATTTCAGAAAGTATCAACTGTAGAATCTTCAAAGAAGGCTTGGGACACTCTTGAAACTTGCTACCAGGGTGTATCCAAGGTGAAGAATGTCAAGTTGCAGAACTTGAGGAGAGATTTTGAGAATCTAAATATGAAGGACAATGAAACTATGGATAGTTTTATGACTCAGGTCATGAATGTTGTTAATCAGTTGAGACAATATGGAGAGGACCTCTCAGATATGAGGGTGATTGAAAAAGTACTTAGAAGTTTGCAAAGGAAATTTGAAGTTGTGGTTATACCTATTGAAGAGTTTAAAGACATTGGTCAAATGCAGATTAATGAGTTGACTGGTTCTCTGATTGCTCATGAATCTATGATGTCTAGATATGATGATAATCCACTACATAATGCTTTCAAAACTCAGCTACATGTTACCAGAGGCAAAGGCAGAGGAAGGTCTAGTAACAAAGGAAGAGAAGGAAGAATTGTTGATCAAAGAGACAAAAAAATTAATTCTAAAGCTGAGGAGAACTATCAAAAGAACTCTCCTAATTTAAGGGGGAGTGACAGCAAAAATTGGCAGCAATGAAACAAGAGGCATGATAATTCTAAGGTACAATGTTTTTATTGCAAAAAGTATGGTCATTTTGCTAACAAGTGTTGGAAGAAGCAAGCAGATGCTGGTAAGCAGTCTGCACACATCATAGAGGAGTCTGAAGATAATAAAAAAATAGTGTTTTTGACTTGCAATTTACTCAAGCAAGTTCAAATGATGTTTGGTTTTTGGACAGTGGTTGCAACAATCACATGATTGGAAATAGAGAAATGTTTACCAGTCTAGACACTAGTGTTCAGTCTGAAGTAAAGCTGGGTAATGATTATAAAGCAAGTGTTAATGGTAAAGGACTAATTTCTGTGTATACCAAGAATGGTGAAAGAAGAACAATAGATGATGTGTATTATGTACCTAGTTTAAAATGTAATTTGTTGAGTATTGGACAACTGATGGAGAAAAGGTATAGAGTGTTCTTCAATAATGAGGTATGTACAATCATTGATAAGTATTTGAGTAAGCAGGTGATAGCAAGAGTGGAGATGACAAAAAATAGGATGTTTCCACTTACAATAAGTAATGAACTATCTAACTCTTTGAATTCTTATAAAGTTAAGAGTTTAGATGAATCCTAGTTATGGCATTTAAGGTATGGCCATTTACATTTTGGTGGTCTAGATTTGTTGTAGAAGAAGTTGATGGTGAAAGGGTTGCCCAGTATTCAGCAACCAACAAGTTCATGTGAAAGTTGCATACTAGCAAAGCATCACAGAGAGAAATTTGTTTCTGGACTCTCATATAGAGCAAAAGGTCCATTGGAGATAGTTCACATAGATTTGTGTGGACCGATGCAAACACCGTCATTGATTGGTAATATTTATTTTTTAACCTTTATAGATGATTATAGTCAGAAGACTTGGGTTTATCTTCTGAAGTAGAAATCTGAAACCTTTGCTATATTCAAAAGGTTTAAAGCCTTGGTTGAAAATGAGACTAAAAAATATAGTAAAGTTCTAAGATCAGATAGAGGAGGTGAGTATATGCTAAATGATTTCATGGAGTTTTTCCAAGATCATGGAATCAAGAGACAGTTTACTACTCACTTTACTCCACAACAAAATGGAGTAGCTGAAAGGAAGAACTGAACCATTATGAACATGGCTCAGAGTATGCTGAAGGAGAAGCATCGATCAAATGAATATTGGGGAGCAACAGTTATATGTTTAGTTTATATCTTAAATAGGAGTTCGACTAAGAGTGTGAAGGACCATGTTCCCCAGGAAGCTTGGAGTGGTAAGAGTTGCAGTGTATCTCATTTGAGGATTTTTGGGTGTGTTGCATATGCACATGTACCTGTAGAGATGAGAAGAAAGTTAGATGATAGAAGTGAGAAGTGTATCTTTATTGGATACAGTGAGGAGTCTAAGGCATATAGGCTCTATAATCCCATCACCAAGAAGTATATTATTAGCAGAGATGTTGAGTTCAAGGAAGAAGAGGCTTGGGATGGAAGCATAGATAATTTTGTTCCAGATGGAGTTGTATTATCTCATGGAGATGATGAAGGAAATAAGCAGGCCATACAAGATGGACAGTTGATTCCACAAGCACATACACCTCTAGCAAGCACTCCAAGAAGACAATCTTCGGGAGTTAGCTCATCACAATTTAGAACACCAAGAACTCAAGAGCACGGTGAACCATCTGGTTATGGTGGACAACAAACAACAGAATCAGAGGTTAGTAATGAATCAAATCCCACACTAGCTACATTAAGGAATAGAATTAAAGGTCAGAAGACTAGAAGCTTAAGAGAATTATATGAGCAGAATTAAGAAATAGATCAAGTTTCAAATTTTGCATTGATTGCATATGATCTAGTAAATTTTGAAGAATCTATTAAAGAAGATGTTTGCGTAAAAGCTATGGATGAAGAGATTGATGCCATCGAGAGAAATAACTCTTGGAATCTTGTAGATTTACTTGAAGGTAAAAATTGTATTGGTGTTAAATGGATTTATAAAACTAAGCTAAATGTTGAAGGTAAGGTTGAGAAGCACAAAGCAAGACTTATAGCTTAGGGGTTTAGTCAACATCTCGCCATTGATTATAATGAAAGTTTTGCACCTATTGCCATACTTGATATGGTGAGGATGGTGTTCGCCATTGCAGCACAAAATAAGTGGAAAATGCATCAAATGGATGTAAAATCTACATTTTAAAATGGATTTTTTGAAGAAGAGGTTTATGTGAAACAATCTCCAGGATACGAAATTGAAGGACAAGATGATAAGGTCTATAAGTTAACTAAGGCATTATATGGATTGAAACAAGCTCCCAAAGTATGGTATACCAGGATTGATGAATACTTGAATAGCAAAGGATTTAGTAGGAGTCCAAGTGAGCCAACATTGTATACAAAGGTAAATCAGGAAGGAAATTTTTTGATAGTGTGTCTATATGTTGATGATTTGATTTTTGCTGGAGATCTCTCTATTGATGACTTTAAGACAACCATGAAAACTAAGTTTGATATGATTGATTTATGATTGATGAAATATTTTCTTGGTATTGAAATTTCTCAATCTAAAGATGGTATTTTTATTTGTCAATCTAAGTATGCAAAAGATCTTTTGAGAAGGTTTAATATGGTGAACTATAAGCCAACTGCAACACCAATGAAAAGTGGTACAAAACTCAGTAAGAAGGATCAAGGGTCAAGTGTTGATCTAACTTTGTATAAGAAATTGGTTGGTTGTCTCATGTATTTGACAACATCAAGGCCTGATATAATGTTTGTTGTAAGTTTAATTTCTAGATTTATGGAGTCTCCCATGAGCACCCACTGGCAAGCTAGAAAGAGGATCTTAAGATACATTACTAGAACAACAAATTTTGGTATTTTTTATACATCAATTTTAGATTTTAAGTTGATTGGATATTCTGATAGTGATTTTGCAAGCAGTGCTGATGACAGGAAAAACACATCTGGGTATGTATTCAGTTTTGGATCAGGTTCAGTAGCTTGGGCATAAAAAAAGTAGCCCATTGTGACCTTATCATCTGTTGAGGCAGAATATGTTGCAGTGACAGCAGCAGCTTGTCAGACTGTTTGGTTGAGAAGAATTTTGACTAAGTTGTTACATGCACAGGAAGAAGCAACTCAAATTTTATGTGATAACAAATCTGCCATTGCCTTAGCAAAGAACCATCTTTTCCATAAGAAAAGTAAGCATATTGATACGAGGTTTCATTTTATTTGAGAATTGGTAAATGGAAATGAAATTTGTATGGAGTTTTGTAGATCAAAACATCATTTTGCAGATATATTTACAAAACCCTTGGCAAAGGAGCTGTTTGAAATTCACAGAGAGAATATAGCGGTTTGTATGATTAACACTAGTTTTTGAAGCATATATAGTCAAAATTAAGGGGGAGTGTTAAAATAAACACTAATTTCTCCCTCTGACAAATTCACATAAATCTATTTTTTTTGTCTTCTCTTTAACTTGCCGCATATTGCAAGTTTTTATGCCACCTACAATCTGATTTGTTTTGGCTTTATCTCCAATCTCCACCACCTCTACTCACCGATTGTAGGAGATTAACCATTTGTGGTTGTACCTATAAATCCACCTTTATGCAACAATTTTCTTAGATATTTTTTTCGTATGAGAGATTAAAATGTAAGAGCTCTGTAGAGTCTCATATATCTGTATTTTGGCATTTTCAATCGATAGAAGATTTGTTTGTGTGCAGTAGCATACTTTATCTACATGCTCTGTTTTTAATTTGCATTCTCTGTTTTATTTTAATTCCCCTGCATTCTACACAATCTTCAAATGTATAGTCAAATAATCATTTTGATAGTTAGAAAGATAATCACTTCTAACTTGGGAATATCCTGTTGTCTTCAATGAAACTCCTAACTAGCGAAATGCTCTACTTCAATGTGACTGAATATAAAGGGGGGAAGTTCAAAAATCTTCATGGCTAAAAATAGGGCTAACAGTAAAGAAAAATACAAAATTAATTATAAAAATTTAAATTAAACATTAAAGCATTTGCAAAGGTTAGATCCACACTTCTATATCATATCAATACTTGCATAAGTTAGATTCATAGGTACATAATTTCTCTTGTAATTGTAAAAGTGACTCCAATGGTAGATTTGATTTGAAAGTATTTTTTTGAATGTCAAAAAAATTCCTACATCTTAAAGAATTATTTGTATTAAATAATCACAACACATCTATACTAAATTTCTAGCAAGATAACATTATTTAACTATTTAGTTTTCTTACTCTTAATCGTATTATATCGAAAGACATTCTACAATTACATGACATAATCTCATGTCATGTCTACGTAAATATAAATAAAACTGAAACATAATTAATAGATGTTAGAAAACTAAAACCATAAAATAACTCTTAAATAAAACAATAATTGTTTAAAAAATAATATAAATTAAATTAAATAATTCTTAAATATTTTTAATTTATTTTATCAAACCAATAAATGCATTTAAATCATATTTTGAATATTTTTATTATTCATTGATTCGCCCTAGTTAAGTGCAGTTCTATTTTCAATTATCCATTTTCTGAATTATAAATAATTGTGGAAGGATTGCTTAATAAGTTGAATATTGGACTTAAAATGGCTGCATTTGATTTTCTTCTCTTAGATTTAGAGCTCCTTCCATCCCTTTGAGAATGGTGCTTGTCTCGGCAGCTACAATAATTTATGTGCATATCAATACACGGTAATTCGAGAGATAAAGTAATAAAACAAAATACAAAGGAATCTCAATTGTAGTATAATATCCAAATTATCCATCGAAACAATCTTATTACGATAAGCTAAATGAGTTGTATCATAATATATAAAGAATGCCTGATTACACAATGCTAAAGTGTAAAGGGTCTACGTAATGTCTGAGAGCACGAAGTAAGAGTGTGACGGCTACGTCAAGAACAAAGAGTATAAAGTATATTCAACTACATATTCTCGGTGCTTGTAATTCTGCCTGTAAACCCAAGAAAGCCATCGACATCAAGCATTAAATTATATTCTAGAAGAACGAAAACTGTTAGGGATTAAGATTGTCTAGAAAATGGTAGATTGTTTCTAGAAACTTCCATATGCTAGAACATTCCTGGAGCTGTTCTAGAAAAGAACATTCTAAGAACTGTTGTAAAAAAGAACAATCCAGATTTTAGAATTCTCTAGATTACTAGAAGTTTCCAAGCTCCACTATAAATATGAAGCTGTTCATTGCAAACATTACTGCAGTTGTAAGTTGTTGGATTGTTTGGAATACAAGTTAGACTGTTATATTTGCAGCTGTTGCTTATTATTTTTATGCCCTGTTTTGCCCTGTTTTTTATTTATTTGTTGCCGTTGTTATATTTTGGGCCTGTTTTAACATGGTATCAGAGCCAGGTTTGGCTAGATTCAGCTGGAGATTCATCTAGAGGTTCAGCTAGAAATATTGTTAGAGGGATATGCTGTAGGAAAATATATTGCTGGAAGTGGTTTGTTTGCAGGGCTGATATATTATTGGAGTGATATTTGGCTGTTATATTGCTGGAAGTATTGCTAGATCTGTTTGAAAGTTGATTTTTTTTCTAACATGGGCTCTTCAAATGAAGTTTTGCCTATCTTTGATGGAAGTGGTTTTGCAGATTGGAAGATTGCAGTCAAGAATGCTTTGAGAGAAAAGGCTCTATGGAGGATAGTGAATAAGGAAATTGGAGAACCTCAAACTGATAGAGAAAAGGAGTTGTGGAAATGCAAGTTGGAACAAGCTAGAGGTATTATTGGTAAAGCTTTGAGCCCCAATCTAAATAGAAGATTTGTTGATGTTGATAATCCAATAGAGCTGTGGGAGACTTTAGAAAAAGATTATAAAGATGCAGACATTGCTAGCATGTTTAGTATAGAAGAAAAATTGATGAATTTAGATCCATCTGATTTTGAAAAAATGTCTGATTACTTCAATGAAGTTACTTTTTTAAATGCCCAGCTAAAAAAAATAGGTGCTGAATATGCAAAAAAAGATTTTCAGTTGATTGCAATGGTTGAAAGTAAGCTTCCCCAGCCATATAAGGTATTTAAGGAATCAAGAAAAAGGGTTCTTCAACTAAATCCCAATACCCCCCAGCAAACTTTTGATCAATTTTGCAAGTCTGTTTTAGATGAAGAAGTTCAGCTTATTAAAGAAGGGCATATTAAGAAGAATCATGCATATACAGCCAAAAGTAATTTTTTTAGAAATGATGGAAAGAAGAATTGGAAAGGAAATAATAAATTTCAAAATAATGAAGGTTCTAACCATTTTTCTAGAAATGATGGTGCAGAAAAACAAGCTGGAAGAAAGCCCATTATTTGCAGGTATTGTGGGGGTGAGAATCACATGGAGAAATTTTGTCTGAAGAAGAGGGACAATGAAAGGCAGCAATATAAGTCCAAGCAAGAAAGGTTTAATGATGGAAAGATGGATAAAAATAGCTTTTTGGCTGTGTCCGTTCAAAAACAAGGAAAAGGTAAATCCACTGTTAAAGGGAGTTATTTTGCTTCAGATTTTAATAAAGAGTGGATTCTAGATTCAGGAGCATCTTATCACATGACTGGAGATAGATCTTTATTTGTTGATTTTAATGAAGAAATGAATTCTGATCAAGAAATAACTATTGGTAATAAAATGAAGCTTCCAGTTTTAGGAACGGGAACTGTTAATGTGACAAAAGGGACTTTGAAAAATGTTTTATTGGTAAAAGGATTAGGGGTAAATCTTATTTCAGTATATAAAATTGTTCAGGCTGGATATGAGTTTGTTGTCAATGCTGATCAAGTTATTGTTAGAGATAAAAAAGATCCAAGCAATATAATTGCTATTGGTAGAGTTGATCATGAAGAGAGTCTATTTAAATTTGTGGGGTTTGTTGATGATAAATACACACTCTCTCATGCTTTTATTGCTCAGACAGATTATATGTCAAAACTTTGGCATGCTAGACTTGGACATATAAATTATAGGAAATTACAAGATATGGTTAGAATGGATATGGTTAGAGGATTAACAAAAGTTTCAGCTTCTGAAGGTGTTTGTGAAGGATGTGTGTTAGGGAAACATCACCGAGAACCTTTTGATTCAGGTAAAGCATGGAGAGCTAATCATCCACTACAACTCATTCATAGTGATTTATGTGAACCAGGTTATACTTCACTCTCAGGTGCCAGGTACCTTCTCACTTTTATTGATGATTATAGCATGAGAGTATGGGTTTATTTTCTTCAAAGGAAAAATGAAGTATTTGAAGTTTTTCAGAAATTTAAGGCATTAGTTGAAAATCAAAGTGGGAAAAGAATTAAATGTTTAAGGACAGATAATGGGGGTGAATATTGCAATTATGCATTTGAATCATTCTGTGAAAGTTGTGGTATTAAAGTGCAAAGAACAACTCCTCATACCCGTCAACAAAATGGGGTGGCTAAACGAATGAATATAACTCTTTTAGAGATGGCTCGTTGTATGTTGCATTTTAAAAGTTTGGATAATAAATTTTGGGGTTTGGCTATCTCTTGTGCTGCACATATTTTGAATAGAATTCCTACTGATGCTCTCAAATATGTTACTCCTGAAGAAGCATGGAGTGGAAAAAAGCCTCATGTTGGGTATTTTAAGGTGTTTGGATGTGTTGCTTGGGCACACATTCCTGATGAAAAGAGAAAAAAATTAGAACCAAAAGGTCATAAGTGTTTGTTTATGGATTATAGTGAAGAATCAAAGGCTTACAGGTTATATGATTTGACAACAAACAAGGTCTTTGTTAGTAGAGATGTAAAGTTTGATGAAGAATCACAACTTATACCCACTTCTCATTCTACAACAGCAAATGCTTCCAACTTTTCAGATTTTTTCCAAAGAAATGTTGATGAGGATGAGTTGTGCACTTATACAAATGATGAAAATATCATTGAAAATGAAACAACTAATGTTTTTGACCAGCCATTTTCTGCAGGTAGTGACAATGAAGAAGAAGACTTTTCAGCTAGACAAAAGACAAGGAGCATTGAAGATATATATGAACAAGGATCAAAACTTCAAGGAAGGAATGGTAGTGCTTTTATGGCCAAAGTATTACAGATTGATGATCCAATTTCATATAAGCAAGATAGAGGGAAGAAAAAATGGGAGCAACCTATGAAAGAAGAATATGGTGGTGATATAAATGACCAAAAATCTGTTGGAACCTATGATTTTCATATTGGGTCAAGACCAATTACATGGAGCAGCAAAAAGAAAATTACTACATCATTGTCTTCTTGTGGAGCAGAATATAGAGCAGCAAAAGACTTAGGAAAGGAAGCAATTTGGATTCGAAAGGTGAACATTAAGGGGGGATAGTGTTATAATGTTCCCCTCTCCTTTGTATCTTTTTTGTAACATTCTATCCAATCTTAAGGGGGGATGTTAGGGATTAAGATTGTCTAGAAAATGGTAGATTGTTTCTAGAAACTTCCATATGCTAGAACATTCCTGGAGCTGTTCTAGAAAAGAACATTCTAAGAACTATTGTAAAAAAGAACAATCCAGATTTTAGAATTCTCTAGATTACTAGAAGTTTCCAAGCTCCACTATAAATATGAAGCTGTTCATTGCAAACATTACTGCAGTTGTAAGTTGTTGGATTGTTTGGAATACAAGTTAGACTGTTATATTTGCAGCTGTTGCTTATTATTTTTATGCCCTGTTTTGCCCTGTTTTTATTTATTTGTTGCTGTTGTTATATTTTGGGCCTGTTTTAACAAAAACTCCTTATAAAACTGAATGACTGATGGATTTCTACAAATAAATGTTTTGGATGGCTGAAATTTGTTCTGTAATTTTTTAGAGGTAATGTCTATCTATGCTAATAGATAAGAGAAGAAGGTTACCCAATTGTTATACAGTGGCGGGAACGTCTTGTTCTATCCTATTTTCATTGTTTTATTCGGTGTGACAGCTTTGCCTTTCTTTGGTGGTTTTGGTGTTTGCAGGGAGGTGGAGTTCCAATCATGGCGAATAAGCAGCTTGACGTGCTGACGGCTCTGGACGTGGCCAAAACACAATGGTACCATTTCACGGCCATTGTAATTGCCGGAATGGGCTTCTTCACTGATGCCTACGACCTCTTCTGTATTACGACTGTAACAAAACTCCTGGGACGAATTTACTACGCAGACCTCTTGCATCCCAATGTGCCCGGCACTCTACCCTACATAGCATTGTCTGCAGTCACGGGGGTGGCCTTATGTGGAACCCTAGCTGGGCAGCTATTCTTCGGGTGGATGGGCGACAAACTGGGCCGAAAGAAAGTGTACGGCGCTACACTGTTGCTCATGATATTGTGTTCCATCGCATCAGGATTCTCTTTCGGTAAGAAGAAGGAAGGCGTCATGAGCACGCTGTGTTTCTTCAGGTTCTGGCTGGGCTTCGGCATAGGCGGAGATTATCCCTTGTCCGCCACCATCATGTCTGAGTACGCCAACAAGAAGACCAGAGGATCCTTCCTTGCAGCCGTCTTCGCCATGCAGGGCTTCGGCATCCTGGCGGGTTGTGTAGTATCCCTCATCGTCTCCGCTGCATTTAGAACGTATGAGAAGAACATTCACAACCACATACCAGTCCATGAAGCAGACTATGTATGGAGAATTATCCTGATGCTCGGCGCCGTTCCGGCCGCGCTAACGTTTTATTGGCGCATGAAGATGCCGGAAACCGCTCGTTACACGGCCCTGGTCGCCAAGAACGCAAGAAAAGCGGCCGCTGACATGTCGAGAGTTCTCAAGGTCGACGTCGAAGAAAATCAAAGCAAAATGCAGTCGAACGAACATGAATTCGGATTGTTTTCTGTCCAGTTCTTGAGACGCCACGGCCTACACCTTCTGGGCACCACGTCCACCTGGTTTCTCCTCGACATCGCCTTCTACAGCCAAAACCTGTTTCAAAAGGACATGTTCAGAGCCATCGGCTGGATCCACCCTGCCAATAATATGCAAGCCATAGAAGAAGTGTACGTGATCTCAAGAGCGCAGGCAATAATGGCGGTTATATCGATAATCCCGGGGTACTGGTTCACGGTGGTCCTGATCGACCGGATAGGCCGCTTCGCCATTCAGCTCATGGGCTTCTTCTTCATGTCTGTCTGCATGTTCGCGCTTGCTTCCATATACGACTATTGGCTACATCACTATATCGGCTTCGTTATCATATATGCATTTACCTTTTTCTTTGCTAACTTCGGCCCCAACAGCACAACATTCATTGTCCCGGCAGAGCTTTTCCCGGCGAGACTTCGCTCAACCTGCTACGGCATATCCGCTGCGTGGGGAAAGGCAGGAGCCATTGTTGGTGCTTTCGGGATTGGTCATCTTGCTCAAGACAGCAAGCGCCTCCGTACGGCTCTGGTAATTCTCGCTATTTCGAATTCTCTGGGTTTTGTTTTCACGTTTCTCTTGCCTGAAACAAATGGCAGATCCCTCGAAGAAATCTCTGGAGAAACTGATTAAGTTGAAGTTAATGGCAAGGATCCTAAAATTCCCTCCACGCTCATTGTGTAGCCGAATTCTCTATATCGGGAAAACTAGTGATATGTATTATTACAATCTATCGCTTTACGAGTATGTTGTATCGGTACTAATTTCTTAAGTTGCCGTAAGTTGTAGGAAGAACATAAAACAAAATAAATGAGGTGGCGTTATAAAAGCCATGCACTTGCGGAAGGAGCTGAGAAAAAGGGTGGAGACAAGAATCCTCCGAGAAAGTATTTGTAAATGAACATAACTTCGAAAAAAATTAGAACTTGTAATTACATTAAAAATTGATGGGTTTAACATATCACCGACGCTTTATCTCAATCTATAAATTCAATTCAAGGATCTCAATGTCATTTACTAAAATTAAATAATAAAAAATAATATAAATTTAATGTAACTAAAAAATAGGTAGATGATTCAAAGGAATTGGCATGATTTTGTTAAGATTTTGAATTATTTCTAACGTTGGCTTTCCTTCTATCATTCTGTGTCACTGGCACAAGATTTTTTTGTCCTTCCATACTTATTGTGGATTTTTTAGGTCTTTTCTTTAATATAGCCTTAATCGACTCCAACCCAGTAATTCTTGTTGTTGCTAATGGTGTGACAACTTTACATAATGACTCCCCCAAACTACCACCCCAAGAAGTTTGTACTGAAGGTATTCCATGAAGTATGTCCTCTAAAACCCTTATGGATGTGGTTCAATCCATTCTAGAATTTTATCTAGTGCTTGTCAATGATTAGCGTAGTATACTCTTATAGGTTATTTTGTGGGAAGGCCTCCCATTGAAAGCATGCTAAGAGAATGGTTTAACAAATCCTGGGTCTTGCATAGGGTCCAACTTGACACCATTCAAAACCTCACAAGGGCTTTCTCCTTTTTTTATTTTTTGAAATCAATCATGTTCAAGGTATACTTAAACATGCTCCTTGATGTGTTTATTCTTCTTTGTTGGTCTTTTAACCGTGGACATAAAAAATTTGTAGTCTCAAATGACATGAAACTTTATGAGTCGATTTGGCTTGAATTTCTAGGTCTCCCTTTGCCTTGTTGGTGTTTCTTGCACTCTATGGCCTCTTCCTTAGAGAAGGTTATTTGCAATGAACCTATCTGTTTCTACCAAGCATGGCCTAAGAGACAAGTGTGTGTTGAAATTGTTTTTTTCTAAACACCCGAAAGAGTCAATAGTCCTATCTAAATGGTACTTTACCTTAAATTTCCCAATACATTCTTTTGGTGCCAATCTTTTGAGCATAAAATTAAGGATTTCCCTCTTACTACCACCAAGGTGAAGTATCATCCTCATGTAGCTAAGGCCTCTTAGCCTTTGGAGGCTAACATGAAACTAGATGAACATTGGACTTTGTTTTCACATTGAAAAGGTAAAAATTTCAATTCCAACATACCTCAAGGTACAAAACAAGATTCCTTAGCTACTAGGGAGCAACCAAGTGGTGTTTCAAACCCTTTTGAGAAGAGGAAAATAACTCTTGAGCTTGTGGGAAATGTTCCCTTAAGATTGATATTTTCTTAGATGCCCTCACTAGCATCAGTTCTCTCTTCATTATCAACTTTAAAACTAGCGACGTTTCCTTTGTCATAGTTAGATATGTCACTACATTTTCCCATGTTTCTGAAACACTTGCGATGGTCGCACAAACCTTCTTGATAGTTAGAAGATGGTGAATATGTTGTTGAGAAATGAAGAATTTACTCGCCCAATATTCAATTGGGCTCTCTTCTTGGAGTTCTTGTAGAATCACTTTTCCACACTTGATGAGTTAGACGGTGGTGAAATGCTTGAATCTCATTCATGAATTTTATCATTTGGAACATCTGAGGTCTCACTAACCTCACTAGAAAGTATTATGTAAGGGATGCTTGTCAAAACAATCCTAGTTTAGATTTTTTTTTGTTCTCAAGAATTTAAGATATATGGTTTCATGTTTTCTATATCATATCATGTTATTTAGCTAGTTGGTATGATTTTTTCACCAATCATGATGCTAGTTGTGGAGGGGTTGTCACCATTCTCTCCATAGTGGAAGTCTTACGTTGTTGAGTATGTGTTGGATCTAATTCATCACTTGATATGGATCCGCATTAAAGTTACTAATAATTCCTTTGGGATAATTAATGTTTATGCTTCCAATGATGCTATTGAGTGATCTTGTTTGTGGTAATGGATTGTGGATTCAATGTTGGTGGCCACTTATGACAAAATGACAAACTAGGAGACCTAATTTGATGTACGATTTTGATTCAATTTTTAAATACAAATGAATGATGATGCAATGCTATGTAAATGATTTACAAAATGATTTTTTTTTTGTATTTTTTAGATTTTAAGAGATGAAAAAAAGAAATCCTAAAAACCTAAATGAAATGCAAACTATTAGTGTGTTAAGTTTTTCGCATAGGTCAATCTTTCAGGTAGTTTTTCCTTTGTTGGGTATTTTTCTTACCTATCATTATTTTTCATGCTTTTATAAGGAGCTATGTACATTATGTATTTCATCTCAATCAATTCACTCTTTCTTGGTGAAATAGTTGTGCTTCTCTCATACATTGTGAAGGATTTTCTATTGTAGATGATGCTCCTAGGAGGTGGTTGACACCAACATGGTATTAGAGCCACCCATTTTTCTCTCCTTCTTAAGAGTTTTCATTAGAATGTTTGAGATCATTTATTTGTTTAGCATTTAAAAAATTTCAAATTTAAAATTGCCTTATTTTCCTTATCTGCTTATTTCATTTTCCTATTGTTGGCATGCATTTTTCCCATTGATGAAGAATCAAACTAGAGGCACTTGGAGATCACCTTTTTTTTTCTTTTTTTTTCTTTTCTTCTAATGTTTTGAAGGACATGACCGACATGGTTTGAGGGGCTCACAGTGGATTTTTTGAGGCCCCTTATCAAGGTTGCATGAATTTCATACCTGATAGGGTAGGGTTGGATGAGACACTCACTGTCCCATGCTCTGGGTCTCTCCTTAGAAAACCCTTTGGTGTCACTCTCCACCTTCTTAACCTATAGGCCCTAATGCTTGTTAGGCACCCCTGGTTCTCCTAGCCAACCCTACTATCATCTCCATTTCCTCAACCAAGCCAATCTTGGTGCTCTCTCTGACATTCACTCCTTAGCCCTTAATCTTCCTAAAGGCTAGCTAAACCTTCAAGCTTTTCCAACTTGATGCAGGGGTGTGTTATGACTTCCATGGCTTCAAAACCATCTCTCAAGAGTTCTTGATCAACCACCAATCACCAATTCTCCATTGCTCACTCCAAACCCTATTCTAGGGTTTAAGAAGGGCTACTAGCCCTTGAGCCCCAATTAGGCCTCCTAACCCGAGAAAGTAGACTTAAACTCCAAACCTTCCAAAGAACAACAAAAACCTAGAAAAGGGAGCCTAGTTTATTTTCCTGCCTCTCTAAGATTTTTGAGGTTTTAGGACTTCACAGGCTGTACACAAGCGTAACCCTCTTTTTGTAGGAATTAGGGCTTTTTAGGCCATTTCTTGACCTCATAGTGAACTGTTTGCTTATTTCAACCTTCAAATGGATTGGTGAGAACTCTTGCTTCCTACCAAGCCTTTATAAGGCCTCCTGCAACCAACACACACCTTGGTTTTCTAGGGAATTGACACCCCTACAACGTTAGTGTTGATTTTTCACTGTCTTTCCTAACTGGGCATAGCCAAGCTCACCTAGGAAGAGACTTTTCTCATGATACCTTGTCTCCTATAGTATCCTAAACCTAATCTATATACAGAGATGGGGCCTAGCCACATTTCCCACAAGCCCATACTCCAAGTATGGTGGGAATGTAAACTAAAACCCCATCCTTTCACAGTTTACTAGTCAAAACAGCAATTGAAGAAAGAACAAAGTATTTACAAGAAAACTTGGAAACAAGTAATTAGAAGATTTTTAATTTTCTGGATTTGTGATTGTGTTGGAGTTTTTTCATCATCATTTCAGATCACACTCAGTGATCTATCATCAGGATGCCAGAGAGCATCCTATGCTCTTTAGCATCCTGATGATGGATCATTGAGTGTGAGATGCTCTCTGGCATCCTAATGATGGATCACTGCACATGTGATCTGAAACGTTGATGAAAAACCTCCAACACAATCACAAATCCAAAAAATTAAAAATATTCAGCACTATGGATTGTGGAAATCTCATAGCATTAACAAATAATCTGCTATCTACTGCCTCAAACAATGATTCAAAGACAATTTTCACAACATTATAAACTGTACAATATGCCTTGATCAATCCATTAATTTGCTAAATCAGAAACAACAACAAAACAGGGAAATACACCACAAAATATCACTGTTTTCTCAATTTCAAACTAATTACAAACTCCAATGTTTTTCCAACCCCCATTCTAGGTTGAGGGCCACCTTTTAAAGGTTATCAAGGTGGTTACATCTTCCCTTAGTTAAACAAAACCACCCCATTAGGCCAAAATTACATAAATGCAACATATTGGCTTTATTTCCCAAATCCTAGTGACTCCCAGTGGAAACAAATTGTGCAACTCATTCATTCCACCAAAAGCTACTGATCAACCTTCATCCTAACATGATCTAACACCTCTAACACACAACAAAATGGTCAACATGACCTTAAAACATCAAAATCACAAAATTCTTCCTAGGCTTCCAAATTTTGCCTAGTGCCACCTAATGCTTCCTACCTAGGTGCTCCTGCACCATTCTCCCCCTCTCTACCCAAACACTAATGAATGGAAGGAGAGACCAATGCTAGGTCAATACCAAACTTTTTGAACTGATCTTCTTGTACCCATGTGGCTTCTGATTCATGCTTGTTCTTCCACTTGATAAGGTGCTCCATGTACACCTTATGTCAAGTGTAGCCTTCTTCACTCTTGACTCCAAGATCTTCTCTGCCTGAGGCTTGTCTTGATTAGGTAAGGATACATTTCTGATTTCCTTGAAGATCTCCTGACTGTTCTGATCCACATCATTGACTGTCCCCTTATACTTGATCAAATCAGCTACATTGAACACTAGAGAGATCCCTAGATCGTTAGGTAACTCCACCTTGTAGGCATTCTTTCCATACTTGGCCAGTACCTTGCAGGGTCCTACTCTTTTCATTTGCAACTTAGTTGAAATTCCCTTCTACAACCTTAACTTGTTAAGGTGGACCATGACATAGTCCCCTACTACAAATTGTACATCCTTCCTTGACAAATCTACCTTCTCCTTCAAATTGTGTGTTGCCTCGGTGATTATCCTCTTTACCTGCTCCTGAATCTCTTCCATGGTCTGACTGAAGTCTTCTACATGTCCAATTCACACTATCATTGTCCAGTTCACACTATCATTGTCCAGTTCACAATCTCAAAAGGACTCTTCCCTATGGTCCAGTTCACACTATCATTGTAAGCATACTTAGCTTGGGATATGACCACATCCCATGTCTGCCCATACTCCTTAGTTAGGCACCTTAGAAGATTACCTAGCACCCTGTTAACCACCTCTGTTTGACCATCGGTCTGAGGATGGTAAGAAAATCCAAATGACAGGTTAGTACCCAATCTACTCCATAGAGTCTTCCAAAAGTGACTCATGAACTTCACATCTCTATCAGAAACAATGCTTAAAGGAAATCCATGGATCCTGACAACTTCCTTGAAGAAAAGATGAGCTATGTAGCTAGCATCATGAGTAGTTTTGCAGGGAATAAAATGACTCATCTTACTAAATATATCTACCACTAGATAGACACTGTCAAAACTAGTCTTGGTCTTAGGAACACCTACCACAAAATTCATGCTCACACACTCCCATGGTCTATTAGAAATGGGTAGGGGTTGATATAGACCAACATTACTAACTCCTCCCTTAGCTTTCATACACACAACACATTGCTCCACATACTTTCTAACATCTCTTGCCAACTTAGGAAAGTAATAGAATATTTGCACTAGTTCTAAAGTCTTGTTGATGCCAAAATGTCCTCTAAGACTGCCATTATGCTTTTCTTGAATGAGATTTTCCCTTGTTGACCCTCTTAGAACAAATAACTGATTACCCTTAAACAATAACCCACTTTGCAATGTATACTATGAGTATTGGCTATGGAAATGGTTCTCAAAGTTAGAACATACCTTATAGACCTCTGAAAAGTCTTCATCTTCCCCATAGAGATCTTTGAAACTCTCTATGCCAATGCTCTTGATTTGTATCTCTTGCACTGTCAACAATCTCTGGCTCAATGCATTTGCTACTTTGTTTAGTTGTCCCTTCTTGTGCTTGATGGTAAAAGTAAAAGCTTGGATGTATTCCATCCACTTCAAATGCCTATTACTCAACTTCTCCTGAGTGTTGATAAAGCTAAGTGCCTGGTTGTCAGTAAAGACTACAAAATCCTTGGGTAGAAGGTAATGCCTCCATTTCCTAAGTGACTGAACCAAAGCATAAAGTTATAAGTCATAGGTTGAATAATTCTTCTTAGCTTCATTGAGCTTCTCACTAAAGAAGGCTATAGGCCTTCCCTCTTGACTTAGCACTCCTCCTACTACCACTCCACTTGCATCACATTCAATAGTGAATAAGTTGTCAAAACTAGGTAACAAGAGAATAGGTTGAGTTGCCACTTCTTGTTTCAGTTTCTCAAACCCTTTCTCAGTTTCTTGAGTCCACACAAACTTAGTCTTTAAACCACCCTTGACTGTATCTAGGATTGGTGCACATATACCACTAAAGTTCCTTATGAATTTTCTATAAAATTGAGCCAATCCATGAAAACTTCTTACCTCTATCGCTGTGGTTGGTGTAGACTAGTTTAGGATGGCTTCCACCTTGCTTGGATCCATCTTCAATGATCCTTTGGACACTACAAAACCCAGAAATATAAGCTCTTGTTTAAAGAACTCACACTTCTCTAGATTGATTGCCAATTTCTCCTCTTGCAATCTTCTAAGAACCATCTCCACATGTTTTAAATGCTCTTCTATTGTCTTGTTGAATATGAGGATGTCATCAAGATACACTACCACAAATATCCCTATAAAGTCTTTAAGCACTTCATTCATGAGCCTCATGAATGTGCTAGGGGAATTAGAGAGGCAAAATGGCATAACTCTCCACTCATACAGCCATCATTTGTCTTAAAGGTTGTTTTCCACTCATCTCCCTCCTTGATTTTGATATGATGGTATCCACTCTTGAGATCCAACTTAGTGAAGTACTGAGCTCCTCTAAGGCAATCCATCAAGTCCTCAATTCTAGGAATAGGAAACCTATACCTGATTGTGATTCTATTTATTGCTCTAGAGTTAGTGCATAATCTCCACTTGCCTCCTTTCTTGGCTACTAAAATCACTGGTATTGCACATGGGCTGATGCTCTTTTGAATCAATCCCTGATCCAACAACTCCTACACTTGCCTAGCTACCTCTAGATTCTAATCTGGTGTAAGCTTATAAGCTACTTTGTTAGGTAATGAGGCTCTAGGTATGAAGTCAATTTGATGACTTATGGCTCTCTTTGGTTGTAGAGTTGCAGGTGTACCATCACTTACAATGTCCTTGAACTGATCCAACAACTTTAGGACTGCTCCGGGTATGATTGTCTTTTCAGCCTTGTCTCCTTCTTTAGGTTGTAACACAACCACATATCCTTCACCCCCTTGATGTAGGTTGTTAAGGAACTCATTACCACTACTCAACATGATGCTTGGTGTCTTTGACTGTCCTTCTTCTTCTTCTAACAGTGACTGCAACTTGAAAGTCTTCCCATCCTTCTTGAATGAGATAGTATTCTCTTTCCCATCATATATGACACTTCTGTCATATTGCCATGGTCTGCCCAATACTAGATGGCATGCATCCATGGGTAAAACATCACAAACCAACTTGTCTTTATATCCTTCAATGGAAAACTCCACCGTTACTTGCTCATTCACTAAAACACTCTGCCCTTTGTTTAGCCATGTGACCTTGTAGGGGTTAGTGTGGGGTACCTTCTCCAATTTGAGTTTCATTACTACCTCCTCTGAGATTATATTATCTGTTGAACCTGAATCTACTATGACCTTGCATGCTTTACCAAGTATCTTGCACCTTACTCTAAATAAAGCTCTTCTCTATTTTGGTTCTTCCTTGACTGGTTGTCTAATCAAAACTCTACTGAACATCAGATTATCTCCTACCTTAGATTCAATATGACTGACCTTAGAAGACTTAGGACTCATGGTGTCCTCTTGTGCATAAGCCACTCTCTTCTCATTGCTCGATGAAGATGCTTTCTCTAGGCATCTATAAGCAAGATGGCTTACTTGACTACAATGGTAGCATTTCATGTTTGCAAAATATGAATTGCTCCTGCTTGCTCCTCTTCCTCTGTTTGAACCACCTGAGGTCCTCTACCTCTGTTATACCCCCCTTTTGAAGGTGTTTCATTTCCATGATTTGTGGATTTAAACTCTCCTTGGTTCCTTTGGTCATTGCCTCTACCTTGGTAGCTACCTCACTGCCCTCTTTGATCTCTTTGATCTCTACCTTTTCCTCTGCCTTTAGAAGCCTGGTCTTGCTTCCTCTTGTTTCTTTCCTCAATCTTGATAGCTAGTTGATAGCATTGGTGTACTATCTTGGGACTTAGAAGAGCCATCTCCTCTTGAATGTTCCATTTCAAGCCATTAAGATTGGTTGCACCCACAAAAGGATATGAAAATCACAGTAAAACCTTTCCTAGGAATTGGACATTCCAACAAGTGACTAATATCTCTCTGTGGATGTTCATTTACTTGTCAAACCAGGGGACGTATACTTTAAATGGCACGGCAAAATATATGCACTAGGAACTAGTTTTGGTGAAATCTTAGCAGAAAGAAATATTAGAAAGGAATTCTATCTACGCTACAGGAAGGCAATACAAAGTTCTTTAATTCAACTATGATTTGATTAAAACGAAAACCATAACAACTACGACTGAAACACAAACTATGAACTAGCCTTATGCTGCAGAAACAGGCACAGTGATGGATTCCCTAAGTTGCAGGAGCAGTACAAGACTGAGTTTGTATGAAAACTTCAAAGATCAAAACGAACTGAAGCTCAACAGGAAAGAACAACTAACTAACTAGCTACAGATACTTACTAAGTGGGCCCCCTTAGCAAGCATCTACTGATTACACAGGTGCTGAACTCAGAACTTCATTAAAGTTTATTCATAAAAACAGAATGATATACATTGCTTAGTTGATATGGAAACTAACAACAAACTCTGTCTCTTATCAAACAGATTCTGCTTTTCATTATCATATTGGCTCTTACATGATATCTGCTACTCTATTTCTATCTTACTCTAACTATCATCTCCCTTCTCACTCGCGCAGGAGAACTTTATTTAAAAATAAAGAGAGCAACTGACTAACTAACCTTATCAAAGAAAGATGTGGAAGTAAAGTGTATCCCAGAATCAAGGAACAAACTTCATAGAAATGAATTTATGCGTTCAACCCAATCCGGAGAATCTAGTGCTCCACTCTTTCTAAATTGACTGTCATTAAAAATATTTCCCATGGTTTCGGTCAAAGAGTCTTCATCGAAGCTCCCTCGAAGTCGTGCAGGAAATGGACTTTGCTGCAAGGCCAAGATCGGCTGCGCTTGACTCGATCATTCTTCAACAACTGCGAAACAAAAGTACTTGAGATCTTGAGAAAAGTATGGCACATACATGATATCTATTCATTAATTACACATTTAAATCTATTTCATCATTCAAAAACTGTATACGATATACTAGTCATTTAGGGAGTCAACAGCGCAATAAATGCAATCAAGTCAACACAATGAGCTGTAGGAATATAAAAGTATTTTGCTATAGGATACCCCCACAAAAGGTTTCAACAGAGTTTAAACAACCACAAATAACAAAAAGTGAAGGCATTAAAAGTTTATCATAACATCAGACTATGGTACGGTTTGGAGGGCTCATCACTCTGCCCTACTTAGCGGTCTGCTAGTCCTCCAACGTACTCTGGTGGTTTCTGCGAAGTCGGTGGTGGTACGCATGAATTTAAACGGATTTCCAAACCTGTAATAAAATCCTCTGAAATCCCAACACCTTTCATACCTTTAGTCTTCTAAATCATCATTAAGATTTGTAGCTTGGTCAGGATAGAGAGGCCACATTAGTACAGGAGGTCTGAATGTTAATGGCAACCATACTTCAAATCTTGTTTGAAGTCCCAGCTATATATGGGTATGTGTAGGATCATCATGGAATAAATAGGCCCTTAAGTGGCAAAAAATTCAAAAAAATCAAAGTTAGGCAACTTGATGTAAAAATTTGAATAAGTTATCTATATTGTTTCAAAAATGTGTAAGAATAGACTCTATAGAAATTTAATGTAGTTTCTAAACTCTACTAAGTATGTTTAAAATAAAAATCTATTTGGTGAAAATTTGGAATTTAAATCTTGATTGGTACTTAAATTTTTAGGGGAAAAATAAGAAGTGGGTGTCTTGTCTAACCACCCTAACTACAATAAAATGATAATAATTTTTTATAATATTTTAGATGTAAAGTAAAAGACTCATGCCCCAATGTGATAAATATTTTTTGTAATTTTTTTCAAATTAAATAATTAGAATTATGAATTTTTATTACAAATTTTTAAAATATAAAACTCATATCATCGACCACCTTAACTTGGTCAAAGGCTTCATGAAATTCAATTTTTTCTTTTTTTAATCCTATAGTATACAAAGCATAGATGTGACACATTTTTTGGATTCAAAAATGTGATACCATTGAAAGCTATAGATGTTTTCAATCGATAATCAATTAGGACTTTAGTCGTAATTTGAATAGAAAATGAATAATAATTACTTATTAAATTCAAAGTAAAAAATAATTTACATCATTGGAAAGCTGAGAATCTCCTTTACAAACCCTTTTCATTTCATCAATTTTGGGTAAAAAAATAGTCATCAGCCACATACCCATCATATTGCCACTTTTTGGCCCATCATGATCCTGTACATACCGATATATCTGCTTGATCTCTTAAGAGCTGCTGTGAAATTTAGGGGACTATGAGGTTTTGATCTTCTTAATCCAATAGTTAGTTTTTTCCATCTTTTCTCACTTCTAGTATATGCCAATCTCCAAAACGAATATTGCTGTGTCTGAAATTCATCATATACTTGTTTCGATATCAAATATTTTCTCTAAAATTTGAAACA
>VDFB02111821.1:39447-74891 GCA_007258455.2 Sequoia sempervirens
TCCGTACTCGGACGTGGCGCCCAGTCAGCACATGCGTCAGTGGTCTAGTCAGCAACACGTCAGTTGCCTCGTCAGCGTCTCCGGCGAATCAGAGTTTGACACATGGCTCCTAGTCATCGTACGGTGATCAGCGTTGGCGGCTTCGTCAGCGACACGCAGGCAGTCTTGTCAGCACTCGGGACGAATAGCATTATGACACGTGTCCTTTTCATTCGGCGGTCAGCAGTTGAACAGAAAGCCAAAATGGGATGCCACGGGTTCGACCCCGTGATATATGCCGAAACAGTGGGGGCATTAGCCGTTGCGCTAAATGTGGCGGTCAGTAAACTATGTTACCTTTTATTCTTTTGTTGATAGGTTTCGTAGATTTGGTTGTTTAAAACCAAACGGCCGGCGGTTTGAACCCGCGCGGGCCGGTTAACAAAATGAGCATGCACCAATAGGCCACGAATGGGCTGTTGTAAACATAGGGAGCTCGGTTAATTTTGTTTAACTGTTGATGCTGAATCCTAAACAAATGGCCAAATAAGGCCAAAACAAACAAAACCCACTATAACCACTCCAACAAAAAGATTACAAAAGCTAAATTATACCTGATACGAGCTGATCAGGGAGATTATGTAATTAATTTAGTGGTTAAGCCTAATTAGGCAAGTTTTTTGTATAAAAGGAAGGGTATAGGCCTTGTTTACACAAGTCCAGGTGGAGATAGCGAGAGAATGCCCGAGAGATTGAAGATGTTTCTGCATATCAGAGTACTGTCATGCTGCTGAATGCTTGAAGGAGATAGTCTTGAAGCCATTGTAATTGAATTTGGAGCTAATCGGATCGGTCCTCCATTGGAGAGGGACCCGGAGACGTAGTCCTTAGGGACGAACTCCGTTATCAATTGGTTTTGTCTCTCTATTCTTCTCTCTTTTCTTTCTTAGTTTATTCTTGGCATTTTAATTATGTTATGTTCATTATTCATTTGAGCATTTTAAATTTGTAATCATTTAAATTAAACGTTGTAATAATCGATCTTTTACGTTAAGCATTCTGTAAGCAATAAGTCCTAGATCCTATATAGATCACTAGGTGGCGGTTTGCATTCCATAATCTGATCGGTCACTTTTAACATCTCGTCCATTTTTGCTTTCAACTTAGCAATTTCCTGTTTCTGACTTTCAATTTCTTTTTTCAATTTCTTCTTTTCTACTTCCCATAGACTTTGTTGCATGTCAGTTTGGGCTATGTGTCAGAAAGTCAAGGTTTGCAATGTAACTAGTTTCCAATTAGCTTTAACATATTCCAGAAACACAATTAAAAATGTCCTCTTATACACAACAATGGCTTTACAAATTGTAGGGTGGAATACAACTTCGTTAGGTACATTCAATTGTTCAATCTGTTCTTGCTCTTGCTCCAAGATAAATTCTTCTTGTTGTTGCGGTGGAGAAGTCTGTGCTTCCTCCAAAAATTGCATAGCAGTAGTAGCCAAATCATCAAGATTTGGTAACCCTTGCTGATTATGCCTTATTTCTTTTGTATCAACTTGTTCCTCTTCAGGAACGAATGAACTCTGAGCAGCATTCTCGGACACATTTTGAGAAACATTAAATTCAGACTCAACAGACTTCTGAAATTACAATAACCTTCGGTTGATGTGAAGCAGGGGAGGTCTTAGATTGTTTCCTTGTGGAAATCCTTCTTGGCACTGATGCGGCTGTACGAAGTGTTCTGGTAACTTTTCTCTTTCTTGTTTGCTCAAAGGGGTCTGCCCTACCAGAGGATGACGGTGAACTGGTGATAGCAACAGGTGTTGCTTTAGGAGAGGCGGCTGTAGGGGAAGGTGTTACAGGAGAAGAGCATTGCCTTTTCTGAGAATGAGGGTCAGATTCTGGGGACCCTTCCGCCTTTGTTTTTCTTTTCTCTCTCCTAGTGGCAGACCTAGTTTGTACCCTAGCAGAGGATTCAGGTGTGAGGGCTGCAGGACCAGGTACTACAGGAGTAGAAGACCCTTGCCCTGTTCTACTGGTAGATGCAATTTCTTTCTTCTTTCTCTGAGGCCGTGGGGTAAGTACCCTAGGAGGTTGTGGAATTTGTAGACTCTTTTGGGAAAAAAATTGTTGTCAGAAAAGAGGTGAGACATCTCTTAAAGAGCGCTCAATCAGTAATTTGATAAGGCCATGATGAGTGACAAAATTATCTTTCCCCTATTGAGTTCCGTGGGCACTTTGCTCTAAAAATTTTAACAAGAAATTCAAAACATTTACAACTAACCCATGCCTCATATGGCTTAATAATTTGAAATGATGAGAATGCAGGTAGGAGAAATGACCTCCACAGGTCAAATACCTGATTATGGAAGTAGCATATTCTGAGTAAGGAGGAGGCAACGATATGTGCTTGCATCACTGCTTGGAGACTTCCAGAGGTCCATCAGTAGGCATTGAAAACTCAGCCCTTGCAGCTGTAGCATTTGAAGAAAAATTTTCTCCAACGGCTGGAAGCTCGGTTACTTCAGCAATTCTGTCTTCAGTTGCAACAATCGTTAGACCCCATACAGTGGCTTCCCCTTCAGAAAGGGTTCTCAACAATTCTCCAGCAGCCTCCTCATCAAAAGCATTTAAACTCAAGAAATAATTCAACCATCCACAGAGGCTGAATGCGTGGACTGTTTGTGGATTTTGCAATAACAATTCATGAGCTACAAGCTCATGTCGCACCAACTGATCACCCATGTTTTTAATTTTCCCTTAGCTGAACACAATTCCTTGCCGAAGATTCAAATTCTTTGTTTCCCTTTCTGCTCTGGTTTTTCTTCTGTCGTGCCATCACATTTCTTTCTTTTTTCCAAAAATAAATTTTTTAAACAAGCAGTCTTAATCGTAGTTTACAAGAAAATCATGCAATAAAGAAGGACATGTGATCATATTTGGAAAGTACCAAAAAATTATTAAAGAAAGGTTATTTGTACAGTTATGGTAGCGGCGAAAAGACAGATTTTAAAAGATGGATTACCCCGCCCCCTACTTAAAGTGTGACATATGTCCTCACATGTACTAAAGAATAGGCAGAGATTTTGTAATAATGACTGGTACTGGCTTAACAGTAAATGAATAGAATAAAATAAATCAAATACGCGATAAGAAAAGATATGGCATACCTTTGATAATTGCTCGTATGTGTGAAAAAAGATGGCGGTGTCTGCATGAATTGACAGTTGGGAAAGATATCTTAATTAAGGGTGATGTGGACGGATGAAGTGGATGGGTGACATGGGCAGACAAGATAAATGGATGGAAGGGATGGATGGAAAATAAAGAAGTGAGATGAAGGCGATAAATGAGAGTGGAGAAAAAGGGGTTTTCCTTTAAAAAGAAAACTTTTATTATGGGCATGCTTTTTGAAAATTACGGTGAAGCTGCAGGAGAAAGGCTAAAGCCTTCTGTTGCAGGGAGAGTAGCAGGAGGAACCTAAATGAACTACTGCATGAATTCTTCTTTTGATGTTGGTTTATGGTACAATCAGAGTTAGTAGCCATTAAGTAGCAATTTGAAGCGGACTAGATCAATTGTTACCAGCTGTATGGCTCCATTGTCAAACACATTTTCAACTTCATAGGGGCCAAGCCAACGTGTTGTGAGCTTACCCCGGTTTCCTTGATATCTAGAATCATATAACAGAGCTCAGTCTCCATCAGAATTTTTTTTGGTTTTGATGTGTTGATCATGCCATTTTTTCCTTTGCTGTTGGACTGCTTCTGTGTGCTATAGGGCGGCTTTTCTCATTTCATCCAAAACATTTAGCTGTAGGAGATGGTCTTTCTGTGCTTCATATATGTCTATATTGAGTTCAAGAGCTGTCCTCAAAGTTTTGTGCTCAAATTCTATGGGTAACATAGTTGTTTTCTCATAAAGCAGCTCAAAAGGTGTAAACCCAGTTGTTGTCTTCCATGTAGTTCTATAGGCCCAAACTACTTCAAAAAGTCTATTGCTCCAATATTTTCTATGGATCTGCACTGTCTTTGTGAGGATGGCCTCGATTTCCCTATTTGTTACTTCCACCTGACCATTGGCTTGATGATGATAGGGGCTAGACTTCTTATGTTTAATTTTATAATCATTCATTAGTGCAGTGATCGGATTCGACGTAAACTGAGCTCCCTAATTAGTTACAAGCTCTCTAGGAACTCCAAATCTAGTGAAAATTTCTTTGTACAGAAACTCAGCAACTTTGTTATCGCAAGCATGAGTCATAGCTTTCACCTCGACCCATTTTGTGACATAGTCCGTGCAAACTAGAATGTATGACTTGCCATTGGATGGTGGATCAATTGGACCCACAAAATCTATTCCCCATTTATCAAAAGGGGTGACTATTACCCACGGATATAGTGGCATTTCATCTGATTTAGTTGGTCTTTCCATACGCTGGCATCTGTCACATTTCCTTATATAGGCCACAACATCCTTGTGTAATGTTGGCCAGTAGTACCTTGTTGTAAGAACCTTCATTGATGTTCTTTTTACTGCAAAATGTCTCCCACATGGTTCATCATGGCAAGCATGCAAGATATCATAATTATCATCTTCTCTTACACATCTTCGCATTATTTGATCAGGTCCAGTATAAAACAGACAATTTACAATCTATGAAAAATTAAAACTTTTCTTAATTAACAACTTCTTTTCTTTTGGGGAAAAGTGAGCTGGTATTCTATTTGGTGCTAGATAATTGGCAATGTCTGCATACCATGGTGTATGTGCAGCAATAGAAAACAAGTGTTCATCTAAGAACCTATCATCAATGACCTCATGTTCAATAGGTGTAGCTGATTGAAGTCTTGATAAAAAGTCAGCTACAACATTAACTCTTCCTGGTTTATCAATGATTGTAATGTCAAATTCTTGTAACAATAGGAGCCATCATGCCAACCTACCAGAAATGGCAGGTTTGTTCATCAGATACTTGATTGCTGCATGGTCAGTATGGACGAATATCTGATAACCTGTGACATAATGCCTAAATTTATTCAAAGCATACACTACTGCAAGAAATTCCTTTTCTGTAAAAGTATAGTTGAGCTCAGGACCTTGAAGGTTCTTGCTGATAAAGTAAATAGCATGCTCAATTGAATTTTCTTTTTGACTTAAAACTGCTCCTATACCAAAATCAGATGCATCAGCGTGTATGTGAAAAGGCAAATTCCATTTTGGACCTTGAAGAACAGTGGCTTTAGTAAGCAACTCTTTTAGTTGAAGAAAATATTTTTCACAGGCTTCTGTCTACTTGAATTGAGAATCTTTTGTTAATAAGGCATAAAGTGGGTTGGCAATTTTACTGAAATCTTTTATAAACCTTCTATAATACCCTGCATGGCCAAGGAAATTTCTGACATCTTTCTGTTTTGCAGGAGTTTGTAAATTTTGAATTACTTCAATTTTAGTAGGGTCAACCTGAATTCCATTCTTTGAAACATGATGACCTAGGTCAATACCTTCTTCCATCATTAGAAAACACTTTTCTCTATTTAGAGACAATTTTTTTTCTCTGCACATTTTCAATACCTTTTCTAAATTTACCAGTGCTTCTCCAAATGTGACTCCATAGGTAGTGAAATCATCCATATAAATCTCCACATAGTCATGAGATATATCAACAAAGATACTAATTACTACTCTCTAAAATGTTGCTGGTGCATTGCATAGACCAAAAGGCAAGACTGAATAAGCAAATGTTCCCCATGGACAGGTAAAAGTGGTCTTATCTTGATCTTCAGAGGTAATTTTTATCTGATTGTATCCACTGTAACCATCCAAGAAGGAAAAATATCTTTTGCTAGACAGTGAGTCTAATACTTGGTCTACAAAAGGTAGTGAAAAGTGATCTTTTTTAGTGGCACTGTTCAACTCTCTGTAATCTACACACACCCTCCATTTTCCACCTTTCTTGGGGACAATGACTAGTGGAGAAGCCCATTGACTATCAGAGATTGGATAAATAAAACTAGCATCAAGTAACTTTTGAAGCTCACTTTTAACTATTTCTCTAAGTGCTAGGTTGACTCTTCTTTGAGGTTGTCTAATTGGTGAACAATCTTCTTTGATATATATCCTATGAGTACAAACTTAAGGATCTATTCCTTGCATGTCCCCATATTCCCATGCAAAAGCTTTATGTTGTTCTTGTAGCATTTTTAATAAGACAGTCTCCTAAGATTGTGACAGCTTGCTATTGACATTCAAACAATGATCTGGAGACAATTCCATCTACTTAATGAGATCACTTATAGAATCTACAGGTGATGTTTGTACCTCTTATGGAAGCAAATTATGAAAAATCGCTGGAAGTTTAGCCAACGAACTTTCAGAATCTTGTTACTGCAAGAAACATTGTAAATGAGTACCATTTGGATCGGATGAACTACTTGTATCAGAGTTGTACTGTAGAATTTGAAATAGCAAAACATCACTCTGAAGTTGTGAAAATGGATCATTTTGAATCATCATTAATTGAACCAAAGAATTGACTTCTTCAGTTTCTTCCCCCACATCTAGCCAAACAGGTTGGGACAAATTTGGTTGAGGTCTAGCAGGCGGATACCGAGCTAATTTCTTTGTGGACTGTCCATCAGAAATAGTCATATCTCCAAAGCGACATCCTATAAAAGCATCAGCAGTTGCTAACCATGGTCTTCCAAAGATAACTAGATACCCTCCTAAAGTTTCCTTAACTGATAATATTGTGAAATTAGTAGGATACTCCCAAGATTCAAGAGTGACAATTACATCTTCTACTATCCCATCAAGTTTAACTGTAGAGCTGTCTGCAGGCTACAGAACTGTGGGTGTAGACCTAATGTTTGAAATATTCAAGGAGTCCATAGTATGCTTTGCCATGACATTAATGGCAGCACTTAAATCAATCAAAACATTTTTTACAACTTGGCCATTTATATGTATCTGCACTACAGGACTTCTAGGGTCAATATACTTTGGAATGACTACATTTCCCAACATTATATCAGCCAATTTCCCTAAGACATGAATTGTTTGAGGATCCTTTTTTCTTTCATCCAGACTTCTTCAAATAGGCCTCTTTAATGGCTTTTCAAAAAATAGGAACATCTTTAATAGCCTGAAATAAAGGGATTTGAATCTGTACATTCTTGAGCTGATCCAGAATGTCAAAAGTGGATTCTTCCATGGATTTAGATGTAGTACTTTGTAACCTCTGAGGAAAAGGTGGATTGTCTTGATTTTGCAAAACAGGCTCCTTAGAAACCATATCAGTTATGGGCATATGCTCAGTAGGAACAACAGGTGCAGTAGATTCTTCAAGAGGAGAATCTGGTATTTCAGTAATTAGAGGTGGTTTTGGGGTAGGTAAAGTGGTTCCAGACCTCAAATGGATATCATGAACGTTTAAGGCATAAACTTGATATTGGTTGGCTTCAGCAAGATACACAATCTGCTGTGGTTGCTGCTATTTTTTATTATTGGGATTTGGCAATGGCTGGGCAGGTAGAGGTATTTGTTTTGAAGGTCCAGGATTTGTAGCAGTTGCTACAGGAGGTGGAATAAGGGCCTGTGGTTGTGGCTGTGGAAGCTGCAACAATCTAGGGGACTGGTTTTGCCATTGTTGAGGGCCTCTCCATTGAGGATTTTGCTGCCAATTTTCTGAAGGTGGGTCCATTGCCCTTGTGGCTACCGCCAACCTCCTTGAGGGGATTTCCATTACGAGTTCTAATAATTAGGCCAATTTGGTTGAGGTGAATTATAGGGTGGTGGTGGTCCATATGCATGTTGCCATTGGTTATTATAACCAGAATAAGGATTACCAAAAGTTAAAGGATCTTGAGGCATACCTTGTCTTTGGGCCCATGGTCTCCTTTGCGCAACAAAGAACACTTGGTCATCATCACTTTCTACTGGCTTAAAGTCAGTAGGTAGTTGCCTGGCTTCCAAATTAGCCACCATCTTGCATTTACAGTCACGCTTCTTCTGTCTGTAGTATGGACAGAACTCGGCCAATACTGCCTCAGCCTCCTCATATTTCCTCCAGGCTTGCATAGTGTCCAGTTGCGTAGCCATATTATTAATGATGTCTTGCTTGAAGTCAGATAGAAAATTTGTTATCTCCATCTGGGAAACTCCACCAGAAGAATACTTTCACACTGTAGTATGATGACCTCGACCTTTCTTAACTATTGCTCGAGAGTAGTTAAGACATATTTTCTTTATATCATCCCAAGGCAGTTGGGTTATATCACCTCCTTCCATCAATTCCATGGCATCTATACACGCATCACTGATTCCCCTTAGAAAGAGTAGTTTCTGAGAGTCCTCCTTGAGAGTATGGTTTGAGTTCTTTTTTAGTGAAAATAAAAACCTAGAAATATAATTTTCCAAGCTTTCATCCTCCTTCTGCTGAATTCAGAATATGTCATCACCTTTGCTGGTGCTCTTACAATATTCCTTATACTTTTCAAGGAATTTCATCTGCATGGCTGCCCAACTATCGACAACACCTCTTCCCAGACTCATGAACCACCTGAGAGCTCCTTCCTTCAAGGTGGAAGGAAATAATTTCATTTTATGAGCGTCTATGTTGTAGTCATAACTGCGACAGAGGACATCAAATTCAAACAAAAAATTTTCTGGGTCCTCTGTAACTAGGCCATAAAATTTTGGAAGCAAGGAAGAGGGAATGTTTTTAAGATTGTTAGTATCTCTTTGAGGAACAATGGGAAACTCAAATGTAGGGGGTGGATTATTAGGTGGATTATTTGCAATGTTTGGTTGATGGAATAATAGAGTGAATGGATTTTCCTCAGGTTCATTGTCAGCTGGGTCAAATGGTAGTTCAATAAATAGATTTTTAGGGAGGAACCTTCCCAGTGCATCTCTTCTTCTTCTATGCATGCAATATGGTGAGTAGTGGCTTGAAAGATTTTGAAAATTTTTGACTAGCAAACTAAACTAATGCTAAAAATGACTTCTAACAAACTCCTAGCTGGACACCATCCCCGACAACGACGCCAAAAATGGTCGCACCCACAAAAGGATATAAAAATCACAGTAAAACATTTCCTAGGAATTGGACATTCCAACAGGTGACTAATATCTCTCTGTGGATGTTCATTTACTTGTCAAACTAGGGGACGTATACTTTAAATGGTGTGGCAAAATATATGCACTAGGAACTAGTTTCGGTCAAATCTTAGTAGAAAGAAATACTGGAAAGAAATTCTATCTATGCTACAAGAAGGTAATACAAAGTTCTTTAATTCAACTATGATTTGATTAAAATGGAAACCATAACAACTATGACTGAAACACAAACTATGAACTAGCCTTATGCTACAGGAATAGGCATAGTGATGGATTTCCTATGCTGTAGGAGTAGTACAAGACTGAGTTTGTATGAAAACTTCAAAGATGAAAATGAACTGAAGCTCAACAGGAAAGAACAACTAACTAACTAACTACAGATACTTACTAAGTGGGCCCCCTTAGCAAGCATCTACTGATTACACAGGTGCTAAACTCAGAACTTAATTAAACTTTATTCATAAAAACAGAATGATATACATTGCTTTGTTGATATGGAAACTAACAACAAACTCTGTCTCTTATCAAACAGATTCTATTTTTCATTATTATATTGGATCTTACATGATATCTGCTACTCTGTTTCTATCTTACTCTAACTATCATCTCCCTTCTCACTCGCGCAGGAGGAGAACTTTATTTAAAAATCAGGAGAGCAACTGACTAACTAACCCTATCAAAGAAAGACGTGGAAGTAAAGTGTATCCCAGAATCAAGGAACAAACTTCATAACTGAATTTATGCGTTCAACCCGATCCGGAGAGAATCTAGCACTCCACTCTTTCCAGATTGACTGTCATTAAAAAAATCTTTCCCATGGTTTCGGTCAATGAGTCTTCGCTGGAGCTCCCTCGAAGTTGTGCAAGAAATGGCCTTTACTGCAAGGCCGAGATCGGCTGTACTTGACTCGATCATTCTTCAACAACCTGCGAAACAAAAGGTAACATATGTGAAATAAAAGGCGTATGGCACATACATAATATCTATTCATTAATCACACATTTAAATCTATTTCATCATTCAAAAACTGTATATGATAGACCAGTCATTTAGGGAGTCAACAGGGCAATAAATGCGATCAAGTCAACACAATGAGCTGCAGGAATATAAAAGTATTTTGCTACAGGATACCCCCATAAAAGGTTTCAACAGAGTTTAAACAACCACAAATAACAAAAGTGAAGGCATTAAAAGTTTATCATAACATCCAAACTATGAGCACATTTTGGGCTCATCAAAGATACCTAGCCACTTTGAGACTTTAATCTTCTGAAACATTAGACCTCATACAAAGTTTTTGGAACTCCTCTGTGTAGGTATTCACATCTTGGTATTTCTACCTTAAGCACTGTCTCTTCTTGTGTAACTGAATCTCATAGTCGTCTGGCATGTATGCTTCTCACTTTGGCAACCATACCCTTTGGTGCAGGAGCACCCAGTACACTCAATTTCAACAATTTATCCTTTGAAGGAAGGCATTAGGAATTTAGGGGTATTTGAGTAAATTAATGTTAAATAAGGTCTTTGAGACTATTATACATGTAATTGGGGGGGTTTTAAGGTTAGTTGTTCCAAAAATGCAAAAGGTTGCATTATTTTGTGTTTGTTGTTAACAAATTGTCAAACAATGCAAAATTAAGCATATGTAAGGGTTAAGTTAGTTTGTGGTCAGTTATAGGTGCCCCAAGAGGTATTTTTCAGGTGGTAGCATGATATATTATTGTAATATCTTGAAGGGGAGGCTGTTGAAGAAGTTTGGAATGAGTTTCTAATAAGAAATTTGCTATTTTTTGTGTTTTCCATTAAGAAATTGCTGATCACGTGCATTGTATGACCTGTACACATTGTTCCACACTCCAAGCCTATAAAGGATAGATAGATAGTTGAATAATCTTTCTTTTGGATTTGGAATGGTTTTATTTCATTGAGAATAGAGTGAGATATTCTCATTTTACTATTGGGTGGTCTGAAATCCCATGTTTTTTCTATTTTCTTGAACTTTGCTTGGCTGGTAAAGTCCGTGCAACTCCAAATATTGGTTGAAGACTGACATGGTATTGTAGGGAACTGAGTCTAATTTCAAATGCTTTAGGTTTTATTGAAAACTATTAATTTCAGGGTGAGTTATCTCTGTTTTCCTGAAACTGCTCTATTTTGGTGCAAGTTGGTGTTTTGAGAGTAATAAAATGAGTTTTTAGGGAATTCCACCTAATGTAGCAATTGTAACTCAGTGGAATGACCCAATTTGTTGTAACATAGGTTTCCAAATGCTGTGGAGGTTGGAGGAAGTGTGTTTGTGGGTTTTGGGTGTTTCCCTAGGTTGAATTTGGGTGATTTTCCTTGTGAAAGTGAGGAACTAAATGATGGTTTATGAGTTTTATGGAAGAAATAACCTATGTGATGAATTTTAAATCTTTTTCAGGCATAATTATGAGTGTTTGAATAGGTGGCAGGTTTGGAAAGGTCTAGAGGCATGATTTGGAATAAACCCTCCTTTTGAAGGCCTAGAATCAAGGGTTTTTCATTTTGCTATGTTGGAAGAGTGATTTCTGGAAACTAGTGGTGCATTTAGTAGTTTTTGGGCATTTTAATTGCTTCCCCAAGGTTTCATAAGGTTTGGTGGAGTTTAAAGTGTACTTTTTTTGTAAATGTGGGCTAATTCTACTAGCCCTTGGATACGGTGACTTAATGTTTTTTCTATGTTTTGATAATGAATCTTACTTGTAAACTTGGAAATGTCTTTTTGATGGAATATGGATGATTAGTGGGTGTTATTATAGTTTTCTTTGAGGAATTGGTCTTTCAGTTACTCAATTGTGAATTGGAAAACCATTGAGCTAACCCTATGGAAGTTGTAATAGTTATTTGATTTTGAGTTGGTGTTTGGTTTCAAAAGCTTGGTTGAATGTTCCTCCATCCTGCTCTGCATTAGAGTGGTATCAGAGCTAGGAAGTAGATCTATTGAAGTTGCAGGAGAAGCATTGGAAGATACAAGGCATATTGGGTAAAGGATAGTCAGCATGTTATGGTTAGAGAGCAAGCATTTGTAGATTTTGAAATTGGTCCTTATAAAGATGTTCTATTATGTGATATTATGCCTATAAGGGATTGCCATATGATACTAGGAAGGGTTTGGCAATATGATAGATTTGCTATGCATGATGGGAGGCTTAATGTGTATGAAATTGAAAAGGATGGGCAAAGGTATATTTTGAGTTGTTTGCAGGAAGAAGGGACACAAAGAAGGATAGGGATGTGTGGAAAAAGAGAGATGCTGGAGCAAAAGGAATAAGGGAACCTGGAAGAGACAATAGGGCATAGCATAGTTGCAATGGAGAAAGAAAAACACCATGAAGTAGCATTGGGAAGGACAGTGCAGATTGAAGACATAAGAGAAACAAGGGATGTGAAGATCAAACATGAAAAGACCTTGAGGGCACAAGATAAGGATGGAGAGTGTGAAGAAGATAAAGACAAAGTTGCAGCCACCACATGTAAAAAGATTACTGGGACAATAGGAGTAGAGGAAGATTCAAAGTTAAAGTGTGTGAAGAGTGATGGGAAAGAAAGGGTCAAGGGTGAAATGACCTTAAAAGAGCAAGGTAAGTTTGAAGGTTGTGTTGAAGATAAAGGACATAAAGAAGTTTGTTCATTGAAGGTTAATGGTGTTCTAGGGTAGACACCTATGAAAAGTACAGTGGTACAAGAAACTGAGACAGAGTATTGTGAACAGAAGGCACTTGGGGCAGAGATCTCTCAAAGAGAAGAGAATAAGAATGTAGGAGAATTATCAATGGAGAGCCAAGGAAGGCCTAGTGAGGTCTATAAGGGTGAGAAGCAATTTCTACTAAATGGATAGGGTAATGGGAAGCCACAAAAACCTGATAACAAAGGAGATGAGTTGTAGCAAGGCAGAACATCTGATGACAGGGAAGTTTTGAAGGCTGAGAATGTTAAAGGAGAAAGAAGAGATGCAGACAAGACAGGTGGGAAGGATGGAGAAAGCCATGAAAGGCTTGAAAATTATAAAAAGATCATGATTGGGGAAGTGGAGTGTCCCTTAACAGCAGATGTAAGTGATGAGAAGACAGAGACTATGAATACAGTGGACTGTGTGACAGAGGATACAAAGGTCAATAAGATAATGGTATTGATGCAAAGCCTAAATTTCAAGGAACTTAAAGGTCAAGAGAAGATGAAGGAAGAGGAAGATGTCTTTGAGGATGCTCATGAAAAATTATTGGAAGAAGAAGAAGATAAGGTAAAAGAAGGGGCAGTAAGTGAGTTTGTAGGAGAGCGTGAATTTAATGAGAAAGTTGCAGTCACTTTGACTGATGAAGAAGATCAACTAAAATGGATAAGTGAATTTCCAAGGAAGGAAGAGTTGATGGTGAATGGCCTAGTGAAGGCTAGAAGAAAAGAATTTGGAAAGTCTCCAATTGGGATGGAGCAGAAAACAGAGAATATGGATTGGATAGGGGTTGTGTATGCTACTGTGTAGATTGTTTTGAGCATGGGAAAGCTGGGAAAAGTTGTGAGGAGGAAAATGAAGAGGCAGAGAATGAAGAGGATTGTTTGCTATTTCTTTGTTTTGATGATTTTGATGATGGAGGTTAATCCAAGAGTCAAGATGAAAGGTGAAGCATATGGTGTGGTGTTGTGTGAACATGTTGAGAATGTTGGGAGCAGTTGGTTAAGGTATGTAAGTGCAGGTCTGAGATTGACAGTGCAAAACCAAGGAATCAATTCAAGCAAGGGAATGCTACACATGGACAAGACAAAGCCAAAGGTCAAGATGAAGCATCTACAAGGAGTATCAGAGGATGGAGATCCAACTTTGTTGCAGGTGAAGGCTTCCAAGAGACTTGGAAGAATTTTCAAGCTAGGGTGCATGGTGCAGGAGCACCTAGTACACACAATTTCAACAATTTATCCTTTGAAGGAAGGCATTAGGAATTTAGGGGTATTTGAGTAAATTAATGTTAAATAAGGTATTTGAGACTATTATTCATGTAATTGGGGGGTTTTTAAGGTTATTTGTTCCAAAAATGCAAAAGGTTGCATTATTTTGTGTTTGTTGTTAACAAATTGTCAAACAATGCAAAATTAAGCATATGTAAGGGTTAAGTTAGTTTTTGGTTAGTTATAGGTGCCCCAAGAGGTATTTTTCAGGTGGTAGCATGATATATTGTTGTAATATCTTGAAGGGGAGGCTGTTGAAGAAGTTTGGAATGAGTTTCTAATAAGAAATTTGTTTTTTTTTGTGTTTTCCATTAAGAAATTGCTGATCATGTGCATTATACAACCTGTACACACTTTTCCACACTCCAAGCCTATAATGGATGGATAGATAATTAAATAATATTTCTTTTGGCATTGAAATGGTGTTATTTCATTGAGAATCAAGTAAGATATCCTCATTTTACTACCGGGTGGTCTGAAATCCCATGTTTTTCCTATTTTCCCGAACTTTGCTTGGCTGGTAAAGTCCGTACAACTCTAGATATCGGTTGAAGACTGACATGTTATTGTAGGGCACTAAGTCTACTTTCAAATGCTTCAGTTTTTATTGAAAACTATTAATTTTGGAGTGAGTTATCTCTGTTTTCCTGAAATTGCTCTATTTTGGTGCAAGTCGGTGTTTTGAGAGTAATAAAATGAGTTTTTTGGGCATTACACCTACTGTATAAATTGTAACTTAGTGGAATGACCCAATTTGTTGTAACATAGGTTTCCAAATTTTGTGGAGGTCGGAGGAAGTGTGTTTGTGGGTTTTGGGTGTTGCCCTAGGTTGAATTTGGGTGATTTTCCTTGTGAAAGTGAGGAACTCAATGATGGTTTATGAGTTTCCTAGAAGAAATAACCTATGTGATGAATTTTAAAGCTTTTGAAGGAATAATTATGAGTGTTTGAATAGGTGGCAGGTTCTGGAAAGGTCTAGAGGTATGATTTAGAATAAACCCTCCTTTTGAAGGCCTAGAATCAAGGGTTTTTGGTTTTGCTATGTTGGAAGAGTGATTTCTGGAAACTAGTGGTGGATTTAGTAGTTTTTGGGCATTTTAATTGCTTCCCCAAGGTTTCATAAGGTTTGGTGGAGTTTAAAGTGTACTTTGTTTGTAACTGTGGGCTAATTCTACTAGCCCTTATATACGGTGACTTAATGTTTTTTCTATGTTTTGATAATGAATCTTACTTGTAAACTTGGAAATGTCTTTTTGATGGAATATGGATGCTATATGGATGATTAGTGGGTGTTCTTACAGTTTTCTTTGAGGAATTGTTCTTTCAGTTGCTCAGTTGTGAATTGGAAAGCCATAGAGCTGACCCTATGGAAGTTGTGCTAGTTATTTGATTTTGAGTTGGTGTTTCATTTACAAAGCTTGGTTGAATGTTCCTCCATCCTACTCTGCATCACCCTTCCAACTTGAAATAGGCTGCTTGCCTTCCTTTTCCCTCTCTGTCTAAATGAATTTCCACCATGTCAAGGTAGAACCTCTTAATCTTGATTTATCCACCTTTACCTTTTGTGCTTCCGTGACTCCATCACATTCAAAATGGTTTTCTATACCCTCTATCCAGTCCATGACTAGATCAGCTTCCACTTTTCCACTAAATAGTGGTATGCCTTCAAGTGCTTTTCCACTCAAAGCTTTCAATGCCTTCAAGAAAGGATCCTCCTTCAAGATAGGGTCAGGTTCAGGGGTCTTGTCTTCCTTTGCAAACTGTTCTTCCTTTGGTATCCTTCCCTCAAATTGCACACTCCTCACTGCTTGCTCAAGTTGGGCTATTCTTTCCCTCAATAGTTTATTATCTTCCTCCTGCTCTTCAACCATCTTAGCCAATTCTGCATTTGTCAACATAATGGAAGAATCACTAGACTCAATCTCTAACATATAAGATGCTTCCCAAATCTTTTACTTGCTCTGATACTAATCTGATAGGGTAGGGTTGGATGAGACACTCACTGTCCCATGCTCTGGGTCTCACCTTGGCAAACCCTTTGGTGTCACTCTCCACCTTCTTAACCTATAGGCCCTAATGCTTGTTAGGCACCCCTGGTTCTTCTGGCCAACCCTACTATCATCTCCATTTCCTCAACCAATCCAATCTTGGTGCTCTCTCTGTCATTCACTCCTTAGCCCTTAATCTTCCTAAAGGCTAGCTAAACCTTCAAGCTTTTCCAACTTGATGCAGGGGTGTGTGATGACTTCCATGGCTTCATAACCATCTCTCAAGAGTTCTTGATCAACCACCAATAACCAATTCTCCATTGCTCACTCCAAACCCTATTCTAGGGTTTAAGAAGGGCTACTAGCCCTTCAGCCCCAATTAGGCCTCCTAACCCGAGAAAGTGGGTTTAAACTCCAAACCTTCCAAAGAACAACACAAACTTAGAAAAGGGACCCTGGTTCATTTTCCTTCCTCTCCAAGATTTTTGAGGTTTTAGGCCTTCACAGGCTGTACACAGGCATAACCCTCTTTTTGTAGGAATTAGGGCTTTTTAGGCCATTTCTTGACCTCATAGTGAATTGTTTGCTTATTTCAACCTTCAAATGGATTGGTGAGAACTCTTTCTTCCTACCAAGCCTTTATAAGGCCTCCTACAACCACCACACACCTTGGTTTTCTAGGGAATTGACACCCCTACAATGTTAGTGTTGATTTTTCACTGTCTTTCCTAATCGGGCATAGCCAAGCTCGCCTAGGAAGAGACCTTTCTCATGATACCTTGTCTCCTACAATATCCTAAACCTAATATATATACATACATGGGGCCTAGCCACATTTCCCACAAGCCCATACTCCAAGTATGGTGGGAATGTAAACTAAAACCCCATCCTTTCACAGTTTACCAGTCAAAACAACAATTGAAGAAAGAACAAAGTATTTACAAGAAAACTTGGAAACGAGTAACTTGCTATCTACTATCTCAAACAATGATTCAAAGACAATTTTCACAACATTCTAAACTGTACAATATGCCTTGATCAATCCATTAATCTGCTAAATCAGAAACAACAACAAAACAGGGAAATACACCACAAAATATCACTGTTTTCTCAATTTCAAACTAATTGCAAACTCCAGTGTTTTTCCAACCCCCATTCCAGGTCAAGGGCCACCTTTTAAAGGTTCTCAAGGTGGTTACATCTTCCCTTGGTCAGAAAAAACCACCCCATTAGGCCAAAATTGCATAAATGCAACATTTTGGCTTTATTTCCCAAATCCTAGTGACTCCTAGTGGAAACAAATTGTGCAACTCATTCATTCTACCAAAAGCTAATAATCAAAATTCATCCTAACATGATCTAACACCTCTAACACATTTAAAAATGGTCAACATGACCTTAAAACATCAAAATCACAAAAGTCTTCCTAGGCTTCCAAATTTTGCCTAGTGCCACCTAATGCATCCTACCTAGGTGCTCCTGCACCAATACCCCTATGTATCCAAGATGATTTTATCTTCATGAGCATCTTATTCAGTTGTCCCATTCTTAGAGTTGGATGTATCAAAATGGACTTAGGAACAGTCTACACGCTGCTCCCCTAAAAATAATTTCTACCCCTTGAAAAAGAGTGCACCAAGCCACAATTTTTTTTTGTAACTGCAATTTTGTGTTGGTTTGGCTGCATGAGCTCATTCTATAGAGGTGATTCCATTTATGGTGTTTCATTGTTGGTTTCTACATTCTAAATGGGTCTCACCATGCTTCTACTTATCCTCAGCCAAACCTAGAGGCGGAAACATCTGTGAAATCTTCAGAAGTTGTTATTAACATTTGCATTGAGAATAATGCGTGTTCTGGATCGGCAAGGCTTATAGGGGGGTCATCTCTTATTTTTTTTGACCCGAGTTGTTCAAGAAAATATTTAGATAGACTATTTAGAGGCATCTAAAACCCTTTGGCAAGCAACTATCTTCACCATCACATGCGCATATTCTCTCAATCTGCTCATTAAAGGAGTCATTGGATGTGAAGGCCAATTACCTATTGGAGGCAATTTTTAATCAAACTTCATATTTTATAAAGTTTTTTCTCTAAATATTTAATTTTAGGGCTTCTATGCAGCAAAGAAGAAGTGGTCCCAAGTTGGTTTTGAAGTTGTTGAAATAATAATCCCACATTAGTAGAATGGGGATTTTTTTTGCTATTTAAATAGCTTCCTACTCCCTTTGTTTGATGTGAGCAAGTCTCATAGGCTATGAAGATGCTATCTCGTGTGTGATGATTGGTGTTTGTGTGCTTGATGGAGTTATTCATGTGCTAGCATGGAGATTTGAAAATGGGATGCATCAAATTTTGTTGCAAATCAAGTTTAATTCCTTTTTTAGAATATTTTATACTTGTGAAAGAACAATCTTTGAAAATTTGAAGAATTATTATGTCATAATGGTTTCTTTGGAGAAAGGGAACTTTAGGAAATGGAGTGATTTTTTTCTCACCCATCTTAGTGAGGAGAATTTATTGCCATATTTGTATAATGATGTTCCTATTCTAGACACATGTAGTAGGTATACGATTTGGAAAGGATTTATGGCATATATGGAGTTATTTTTAAGCATATCAATGATGAGGACCTTTTGGATTCACTTTGTCATTTTGAGAGCCCTTGTGCTATTTGGACTTACCTTCGAGAATCGTATGAAGATCTTGATACTCCACTATCTCTAGATGACCTTCCTTCTAATACTAGTGTGTCTCTTTATTCTTCAGAGAAGAAAAACCATGCTTTTGATCCTTTCGAGGTTGTTGAGACATCAGATGAGGTTGTGGTTGCTTCAGAGGTTCTTGATTCTTTATTAGAGATAGTTGATCCACCTTCATTGAGTACTTCCATCATTCCTAAATAACAAGATTATGATTGTCTTCTTGATTGGGATTCCTATTTGTCGGACATTGGTTCCTTTTTTGTGTAGTCTCACATTTTAGATTTGGAGGAAATATTTGAGGGGTTATCTCTCCTCTTTGATGACAATTATTACACAACTATTGTCAAAACATCTTTGTCTTTGAAGAATGTTCAGAATTAGTTTCCAGTGGTACCCTGTTTGTCACCTTCTATTGTGATTGGGAAAATTCCTGACTGGTTTGTGGTATCATCTTCTAAGGTCTTGACGATGCATGAGAAAATTTTAGAGACATCATCATGCATCTTCATGCTTCCTTCTTTCAATCCCTACCTAGAATGGGAAGCATACCTACATTTGTACTTGGTTATGTTTCTTCCAAAAAGGGAGACATGCTCGTCGATATTGGATCATGTTTTTTCTTCAGGCACTTATCATTTTTTGAGGTAATTACACACAATGGGGGGCTATATAGTCTCTCTCTTTCCCTCTTATGGGGGGCTATTTATTTTATATGCATGATGTATGTAGTGCTTGGGGTGTGATTGAGTCGTCCATCCATGCACCATTTTTTGTTCTCTTTTCTCTTTTTTAGAGAGGGGTTTTTTCCCATAAGGTATTTCTCCTTTTGTACGGTTTGAGAGATTTTCTTTTGTAGTTGTAAATGGGTACCTAACATGGTTGTGTAGCCAGGACCCATATTACATTTTTATTTATTTTTGCATCTTCATTCTACCTAAGTTTGCACTTAAGGGGTAGTGTTAGTGTGTTAAATTTTTAATTAGGTTAATCTTTCAGGTAGTTTTTTCCTATGCTAGGTAGTTTTATTACCCATCATTATTTTTCATTTATTTATAAGTAACTTTGTACATTATGAATTTCATCTCAATCAATTCACTCTTTCTTGGTGAAATAGTTGTACTTCTCTTGTACATTGTGAAAGATTTTCTATTGTAGGTGGTGCTCTTGGGAGGTGGTTGACACCAACACAAACTAATGCAAGCTAAACAACCATAAATGAGATTAAATTTAATGCAATGCAAATGTATGCAAGATCCATATCAAGGGTGAAAATGGACTCCAAAATCAGAAAAATGCAATGATGAAACTCGGGTTCACCAAAATGAAAAAGAGAAAAATAGGGAAAGGTGGCTAATAAACCACTTAAGCACCTATTTTTCCTCAATTCATTAGTAAATCCACACAATGAAATGACTATCAACCCTTAGTTGATCAAGTCAAAGTGTGAACCTATAGATTTCTTTTTTTTGCAAGGACAGGGGTCCAGGTCAAAGAACACTTTGGCTAGAAAGATTAAAAATAACAAATCAAACCCAAAATTCAATCTACAACTTGGAATAGCTAGATGAAACTCAAAATAAGAAAAAAACAAAAAATTAGATCATGGATCAAAGAAGGGAAGAATGATGTGTACTAGTCACCAAGAGTAAGTTTTTGAAGCTGATCTGGGACTCATTCACCTAGGGGTGAATGGGTCTTGAGTTAGGGTTTTTCTGCAACTTTTGTCAGCCTCTGCTATAGATTTGAATCCTTCAATTTTTCTAGGTTTTAGGTTTGGAAAGTTGAAAATAAATTCTGCAAGTGGGTTTTTGTGAGATGATGACTTTTGTGACAACTTTTACAACTTTATCAAGTTCTACAATTTTTCTCTTCAAGAGATCTTTAAGATTTCTTCCACCTAAATTTGTAAACATAAATCAAGAGGGAAAATTGTTTTATTTTTGGTGAATGGGGGTTTTCCTTGGTTAAACCCCACTTAGGTAATCAAACCTTGAAATGAAATAAAATAACATAAAATAAATGGTGAATGAACAACTCAATGTCACAACTCACCAAACCCTTGAATAAACCTTGGAATGTAAATTATCAACTTGCATGAAATTGATTCAATGGATGTGGATCGTGATCTTGAAACTTGACTTGATATAATGCTCTGAATTCTTGAATGGATCATGAAACCTGTATCATCATAATAGCTCCAATAACATGCATGATGCGAGAAGACTTTGATATGACAATTGGATTTTGGTTGCTATAGTAAATCTTCAATAAATATGCTCTTGAAATGCTCATAAGCTTGCTAGGATCTTGATTTGATTTTCTAGGATTTGAAATGATGAAATAATCTTATATTTATAGGTATGTAACCTTAATTTCCTGAAATTAAAATATCTCAAGTCATCATCTAAATATAGATTTGAAATCATTAAAATACAGCCAAAACCATAATTGAAATTTAGGTCCTAGGTCTAAGGGAGGACCGATTTTCCCATGGGTGAATGGGTCCTAGGTCTCTAACCTTAGCACAAAAATTGCTCAATGAGAAGTGTTATGTTTAGGAATTAATGAATGTCAGGTTTCCTCTTCGGAAAATGTAATAAAATAGGTTTGGATTTGAATTAAAGGGGACAATTAAGGAAAATTAAGCTCAATTAATTAAAAGATCCCTAAATAAGTGTGAAAATGTAAAGAGGTACACTTTACAACACCAAAATAAGGCACAATTAAGTCTATTTTTGTATTAATTCCAAAATAAGTGTGAAAATGCAAAAGGGATACAAATTTCAACACTACAATCAGATCTAAAATCAAATTAAATTGATTTTGTAATGCTCAAACTAAATGAACAATAAGACCTAGTACAAGAAATGCAAATTCTCAAAAGTACAAAAATTGAAATGACAACTTGTAAGCAGGTATGAGAAGGGTTTGGCCACATGTATCTATCAACAAAAATTGGTTTTGAGACCTGTTGAAGGACTGATTTTCCTCTAGGTGAATGGGTCTTGGTTAGGGATTTTGAAGACACTTTTGATAGTACTTTGTTGCTAGATTTTTATTTTTTTTTGGTGTAGGTCCCATTATCAAAAAGTTAGAAATAAATTTTGCAACCTAGTTTTCGTGTCTTGACAACAATGATGACAACTTGTGCAACAATGCAAAATTACTTTTATGATATTTCTTCAATTTTTCTTTAATTTGTAATCTACACATACACTGTAAAGAGGGAAAAATTGTTTCATTTGTCTGGGGGTATGCCTTAGTCAAACCCCAAGTTTGATAATTAAACATTGATAGAAAGATAATAACAATGGAGAAGGAAATGATGAATGAAAAACACTTGCTACAACTCACCAACCCTTCAATGGATTCCCTTAGAGGATTGAAGAAAAACCCATCTCTCCAAACAATTTGATATTGCTTTGCTTGATGGATTTGGGCACTTTAAATGCTTTGATGCTTTAGGATCAACAATGCATATTAGCCTTCACAAGATGACATGAACCCACATAAACTTGGTCATGATGTTATGATCTTGATTTTCGTAACAAATGACTGATAAATCTGCTCTTGAATCCTCTTGACAATAATATTTTCTCAATAGGATCTCTTGATTATGCCCCCTTAAATTTCAAATGATAAAATGACTGTATTTCTAGGCGTTTATCTAATTTCCCAAAAATAGATTTGAAAAACCGACAATTAGAAGTTGAATTTGAATCAATAAAATATTGTTAGAAACATATTTTAAAATGGGTCTTAGGACTTAAAGGGGAAAGGGCGATTGGGTCCTGACCTATAAGTCTAGGACACATGCTCCAATGTGATTTAATTATTGATTGCATTAATTAAGTGTTGGTTCTCTTTTTAGAAAATGAGTAATAATGCTTTGGAATGCATAATTTGGAAAATTAGAAGATTAATTAAGTCCAATAAATTAAGGAACCCAAAAAAAGTGTGAAATTGTAAAGGTATACAATTTCCTACACTACAGGGTGAATTAGGCTCATTGTGTGCAAGTATTTTTTGTGGAAGCACAAGATTTTTTTCTGTTATGATTTTGGATGAAAATCCAACATGATATCAAATCAATACAACAAAACCCTTCCCAAAATCTTGGATCAAGCCAAGTTTATAATTCCATGCAGATTGATTTGCATGTAAAAATTATCTTTGTTTCGGTGTAATTATTTGTGGATCTGTGTTGGGATTATTTCTATGATTGTTTTGCAATTTCTTTTGCCCTCGTTCATGGATATTTTGGAATCATTATTTGCAGAAAAATTCTGAGTTTCATTGCAGGCCTTGACTGTGTAAGGTGTAACCAGTCTCATAGCGGTCTAGAGTTCATTGTCAAGCTCTTCTCACTACGCCATACTTGGGCGTGGCCAACATATGCACCAGGCTCTCATCATACAGGTTTCATATCTATTTTGGGAAACATTTTACCAGCATGTTGTTCATCGGTCGACGTCAGAGATTTATTGTGTGGGGGACTATAGAGAATGCAGAGATTTTATCTTTGATCTATGTCATCCTCTCGTTGGCGCTCTAGTCATGTGCCCTTTAGTGCACCAGTCATCCTCAACATAGGTGGCTCTAAAAACTAGTAACGACCTGCAATTGTTGCTGGTTCATCAACGTATAGGAGAAATCCTGACAAGGCTTCTCAAAAGTGTAAGGGAATTGAAGTCACTTTGCAGCTCTTAATCTGATTTAACTCAGACGCCTCTCCATTCAACGTAGTGGTCCTGAAGTGGCAGCATAAAATTTGCCACTCCATCCTGCACACATCATTCACTCCCACGTAGCTGCAAGTCTTATCCACACAACCCGGGCCCTCCAACACCCTTCTTTGAATCGGTCAACCTCAACACTTGGCAAAAAAAATTCAATACTTGACGCCCGTCGACTCAGTCAACCCCTACTTATTAATTCAGAAATTATTTGCTATGGTTTATTTACTTTTTAAATAGTTTGGCACAATTTTTGTAACCTTTTTGTATGTTCACCGTACTATTTAACCATTACTTACCAGTCATTAGTTGAATGTTTGGTTACAAATTTGAATCGGTCAACCTCAACACTTGGCAAAAAGAATCAATACTTGACGCCCGTCGACTCAGTCAACCCCTACTTACTTATTAATTCAGACATTATTTGCTATGGTTTATTTACTTTTTAAATAGTTTGGCACAATTTTTGTAACCTTTTTGTATGCTCACCGTACTATTTAACCATTACCTACTAGTCATTAGTTGATTGTTTGGTTAAAAATTCAAATTTGTGAAGAAGTGGCTAGTTTTGTTTATTATTTTTATTTTTATTTTTTGGTCATAATTGACGAGAGGGGATTTTTTTGTTTGTTTTTCAATAACTTGCAAATGGTTTTTTTTTAATGAGTGTTTTCATTTTATGATTTTGTCATTTTTTCAAGGTTTGAAATGTATACTTAATCTATATCTTCATTGTCACTTCATGACATAAACTTGTAAAGATTCAAAACAACAATTAAGTTTGTAAATGCACTCATATAAAGTGTCACAAATGTTGAATGCGTGTTCCTTAGGGAGGGAATTTTGTACTTACACTAAATTATAAAGTATAATGGGGGGTTGTGTAGTGCCTTAATTTGTCATCATAGTAATGGATCCTCATGATTCTTGCTAATGCATGTGTTGCCTTGATTTGTCATCACAACAATGAATCATTGTGATTCTCACCCCATGTGTGTGTGCCTTGATGCACACCTAGTTTCTTATTCATCTTTTGCACCAAAATCTGGGTCTAAATTCCTTGCACACTTTCGCGCCCAATTTTAGTTGATCTTCTTATACCTCTTAGCATTAAGGGGGGATTATGAAAATTTTATGCTAATGCTTCTTTCAATGGAGCAATGGAGGAATCTTCTACTTTAGGGGGTCTCATAGACCTTCTATCTTTATCTCTCAAATGGGGGATTATTTTAGTGGATTATATTTTGTGAGATTCTAGTACTTATGTAGAGCACCATGATGCATATTTTAGTTGTGTAGACAAGCCACTTATGCATTTATTGATCGTACTCTAGAATCATAGTACTATTTGTATTTTCAACTTCACAGGCATCTAGATGTATTCATGGTTGATTAGTGTTCTATATGTTCACTGATGCAATGTTTTGTATCTCTTATCTTGATCTACATTTCTTGGAGGTTTGTTGATTCTAGTAAGCACTAGTTCATCTTTGATAGAGTTTGCAACTTTGACATGCTTAAGGATTTCTTCATCATCATGTTCCTATCATCAAGGGACATCTTTTTAGGAGGTCTTATCCATCTCTTTCACTTTTTTGGAGAGGAGTTTTGTTCCCATTTAGTTTTCTCCTTTTTCTTCATTTGTGAGAGATCATTATTGTACATGAGTACCTTACCAGGCCTTGTTGTTGGGATTCATCTTTTTAGTGTTTAGCTTACTCCCTAAGTATTATTTAAGGATGGGTATTAGTGTGAAAAGATGTATTATTAAACTAGTTATCTTTTAGCCTACTTAGTAGATTACTATTCACACTACACTTAAGCTCACTTAGAGGAATTCTAGAGTTTTTTCTCACCTCATGTGGTTGAGACAAGTGTTCTCAATTTGTGAGACACCTCTTACACCTCTTGCATGATCACTTGCCACTCACTACAACACTTTTCACGTGAGTTAACAAGTGCTCTATCTTTGAAGGGTTAGTTAGTTTTCACATGACTACCTTCACTAACTTTCTTATTTAAGAAAATTCATATTGTACATTTTAATCAACTCTTCTATCAATCTCTTTGATTATGTGAATTAGGCTCATTATGTGCAAGCTTTTTTTGTGGAAGCATAAGGTTTTTGTTGTTATGATCTTGGATGGAAATACTAACATCAATGAGCTCCACACCACCAACTGAACTCAATGTTATGATAAAAAAATTTGCTAAATTGAGCATGTTCTCTCCAAGAACTCTAAGGTTCTCCTTTACTCATCAAATTGCCAGTGGAAAAACCCCAAAAATAGGCTAATTTTCCATAAATTGATTTTTCTTAAAATGAGGACATTATAACTAGAGAGAAGTATATAAGGACATGCTATAATTCATTGTTATCATTTAATATCTAGATGAAAAAGCATTCACATGAGAGCATTAGAAAATATCCTAATTGTGTTATCATCCTAGACATACTCCATAGTGGCTTCCTATATTCAATTGGTGTCTACCATTCCTAAATTGATCCACCTAGGATCTTGACAATAGAAAAAGAAATTGATCATTACCTTGAAATATTTGAAATAATGTATCTTACCACTAACCCACATTAAACACAAGTTCAATGAGCTAAGGTGCATCTACTAGAGTTGTCAATTCCTTATCATTTAACTTCTATATTTTCAAGTACAATTTGTATACTAAATTAGTTCCATGTATATGATGATTAATTCCACATATGTTAATTTAAAATATAGTGAAGTACAACCAATTTATATATTATTTAGCATTTGTATTAAAAATATTATATTTTATAATGCATTAGGAAATTAATTCCTAACATTTTAAACTATGCATTTCTCTATCCCAAATCTAACTAATAATTACATTTTAATTATTTCATTTCAATAAAATTAATTTGATGTTTTTTATTCTAATCCTAACTCTAAAGTTCTTAAATTTTATCATTATATTAATTAATTTATCCAACATTTATCTCCCAAAAAATAATATAAAAACAATAAAATAAAATAAAATATTTATGAAGACTTTTGAAAATTAATATAATATTTACACATTATTTTCTTTTTAATATTGTTATAAAATCTAAACTTGTAACGATATCAATTTTCTGTAAAAGTAAAAATAGACTTTGAACTTATATGAGAACCTATAATTATGGAACCTAAATTAAAAGTTTATCAAATATGGAAGCTCTCCTGAAATTTCAAAATAACATGGAAGCTTGACCTTCAAATTCCTGACCTAGACAATACAGCTTCCCCAAAAGTTCGTTGGAATTTTGAAACTCAAGTCAAATTTCAGGCCTGGAAGGTAAAACTTCGCCGGAAGAGATAAATATTTTTGTGTTTTGGAAATGAAAGGTTGAAATATTTAATAGATAACTAAATATCACCTGCTCTGAAATGTGACAATTCTGATATAGCTCCAAAAGCACGGAATATCTATTGCAAGCAATTTAATTGTTGTACAAAGAGGCCATATAATAGATCATCTACAATATTCTCTTGTATCTTAAGATATACTTTCTTAATGAAGTTTTATTTCTTACAGGAAGGTGGCTGAGAAATCTATGGAAACAACCATAGTTAAGAACGAAGAGTGGATGCAAAAGACATGAATGTATGGTCATTCTTCTGCTGGGCGACGAAACCAAGAACAAGAACAAGACCCAAAATAAGCAAAAGATTGCAGAATATAAGAGCGTAATTTAAACATATTCTTATTTCTCAGACTTCGATTGAGGGGAGTGATCTCTGTGTGCTCGAGTTTTAGAAGCCATAGCCAAGGTAATATTTGTTTATGTGCAATTACAACGGTTTAAGTGAAAATAAGCGTAAAATCTGTCGACTTCCTGTTTGTGTACAACAGCAGGAATGTGCAAACTTTAACGAATGTTATCATTGTTTTATGTTGAGTTTTCTGATAGGAGCTAATTTGGGTATGTCAACGGATGGGTTCTAGGAAAATTCACCATCAAATAAATTCACCTCCATCAATTTATTGTCAACAAGTCATTGATATGATAAATTCATCTCATGGAAAATTCACCACCAACAATTCATATCATATTGCTTGCAGTGAATTTTTCACGAAATGAATTTGCCATGAAGATGAATTGTTGGAGGTGAATTTGTTGACAGTGAATTTGCTTGAAATCTGAATGATATTAGAAAAAATATGAATGTTTAGAATTTCTAACAGAATTATGACCAAAAAAAAAAACTATTTAAATTTTTTTAGTTTAAACAAAAAAATATTGTAAAATGTTTTAGGAAACCAAAGTTTTCAGAGATTTTGTAAACAAAAGATTATAAATATGTATCCTCACTGGAATATTTCTGAGTTACAATTGCAGTGTTCTGATAAATCCTCTAAGCTTTCTCAGCTTATCCATAAAGATTACATTACATAAGAATAAGGACTGTATTCTTTCAATGATCGTGATGAATTGAGTTATTCTGATTTTCTACAGGATTCAAAATAGGAGTAAACTTTATTTGGATTTTCCATCTACTTGCTTTAAAAATGACTCTGGCCATTTAAAATCTCAAAAATTAGAATATAATCTGTTACTTTTTTTTTAATATACTTTTCACCAAAACAAAAATAAAAAAAATAGAAATATGTGATTGTTTATCAGATAAAATACTGATTTATTGTACTGGATTAAAAATTTCTTTTAACCATATACCCTGTTTTATTGTCTGTTTTGATGTCTGTTGTCTGCTGTTCTGTTTTTAATTGCCCTGTTGTTCAGTTTTGGACCCTTAAGGAATAGAAAGGAATGGCTCGATGCAAATATCATGCAGGTTTGCAGTCGACTGGCTTTCCACATTTGGAGTGAAAACCAGCCCAAAATTTTCTTTCTGTTTACTTTCTGTCTGTTTGTTTGCAGCAATCATAAGATAAAAACATACATTATAATTAATGATATCACGTTTCTACAATTCATATTGTTTATCGTCAGCAATCATAAGATAAAAACACACATTATAATTAATGATATCATGTTTCTACAATTCATATTGTTTATCGTCAAGTAAAATAATTTCTAAATTAGATTGTCTAAATTAGATTGTGTGAGCAGAAATCAGAATTATGACAAATCTACCCCTTCGAATGCTCCTACCTAGCCTTTCTCAAATTTCATCTTGAACTCACTTGGCTAATATTTGTATTTCGTTGCATTTGCGTGAAATGACCTGACATTAAAACTTTTGCAGATTTGGACGGTTATAAAGTGATGGCGAACGATCACTTAGAGGTGTTGAATGCACTGGACACGGCCAAAACCCAATGGTACCACTTCACCGCCATCGTTGTAGCAGGCATGGGCTTCTTCACGGACGCCTATGACCTCTTCTGCATAACGACCGTCACAAAGCTTCTCGGGCGCATTTATTATTACGATCCACGCAGTGGGGAACCTGGCGTCTTGCCCTACAGCGTAGACTCGGCCGTCCTGGGGGTTGCCTTATGCGGAACGCTAGCCGGGCAGCTATTCTTCGGGTGGCTGGGAGACAAAATGGGGCGTAAGAAAGTTTACGGCTTGACACTGATGGTGATGGTCATATGCTCCATAGCATCGGGTCTTTCCTTGGGCCACACGCCCAAGTCCGTGATGACCACGCTGTGTTTCTTCAGATTCTGGCTGGGCTTCGGCATTGGCGGAGACTATCCCTTGTCTGCCACCATCATGTCGGAGTACGCGAACCAGAAGACCCGAGGGGCCTTCATTGCGGCAGTGTTCGCCATGCAGGGCTTCGGCATCCTTGGCGGCGCTACAGTGAGCATAATTGTGTCAGCGGCATTCAAGGCGTATTTCAAGGCCCCTTCGTACGCCGATGCAATTCACGTGGTTGGTCAACCGGACCCGTCGACCGCTCCAGAGGCCGACTTTGTTTGGAGGATTATTCTCATGTTCGGAGCCGTGCCAGCCGCTCTCACATTCTACTCCCGCTCGAAAATGCCCGAGACCGCGCGGTTCACCGCCCTGGTCGCAAAGAACGCAAAGCAAGCTGCGGCGGACATGTCCAAAGTTCTCAAAGTAGACATCGAAAAAGAGAAGGCCGAAAAAGTGTGGTCTACTGATTCCGACTACGGCCTACTGTCGGCACAATTCGTGAAGCGCCATGGGCTGCATCTGCTGGCTACCACCAGTACCTGGTTTCTTCTTGACATCGCCTTCTATAGCCAAAATCTGTTTCAGAAGGACATCTTAAAGGCCGTCGGGTGGCTGAAAGCAGGCAAGAGTGTTAACGCCATAGAAGAAGTGTACAGGATCTCCGTAGCGCAGGCAAAGATTGCATTGCTTGCAACTGTTCCCGGGTACTGGTTCACGGTTGCCCTCATCGACGTCATAGGCAGATTTTCCATTCAGCTCATGGGCTTCTTCTTCATGACAGTCTTCATGTTCGCCCTCGCCCTCCCGTACGAACATTGGAAGGAGGACAACAAGATTGGCTTTGTCGTTCTCTTTGCATTCACCTTCTTCTTCGCAAATTTCGGTCCGAACAGCACCACTTTCATCGTCCCGGCGGAGGTGTTCCCAGCCAGGCTCCGTTCGACATGCCACGGCATATCCGCCGCATGCGGAAAGGCCGGAGCCATTGTTGGAGCATTCGGGATTGGTAGACTCTCAACTAAAAAACCTACCCATGTGAGGATGGCTCTCATTATACTCGCAGTCACAGATGCTCTGGGCTTCGTCTTCACATTTCTGGTACCCGAAACAAAGGGTAGATCGTTGGAGGAGATATCTGGTGAAAAAGAGAAAGATTCCGAAAATGTCGAGCTTCAAAAGGTTTAGAACTTGTTTGGTTTAGACCGTGATATGCTTTTCGTTACGATTGAATAAGCCTGTGGTCTCATTTAAAATGTTTAAGCGAGTGTCAAAAGAGATTTTTTAATGATTTTTATTAAACAATATTTTAACACAAATAATCCCTAAATTTTAGGGCGGTAGATATGTTTAAGGAAAAACATTAGGGTGGTAGATAAGTTTAAGAAAAAACACAAGTGGTATGTGGAAATTTATATAGGTATGGATCGTTATTTATTTGTATAGGTAGATTAGAAATGATTAAATAGAGATTTTTTTTTTCAAATTATTATTAAATTAGTTGGTGGAAATTTCAATTTTTTAGATGAATGATATCTTGCAGTGAATTTTATTAAGTTAATTAAAAAAAAATTCATTTCCACACTAAAGACATGTTGGTGCATGTGAAGTCCAATTGGCATATCCATTTCTTTGACTATAACCGCTACCTCTTGATTTTTAATCTTCTTTTGATGACCTATCATCTTCCTTTTGTGGATTATCTTTTGTATACTCTTTTTCTTTGGAGTTAGTGAATAGTTGATGATATATCGATGATGCACAAACTACTGCGTAAATTGTATTGTTACAAAACCAATGAAAGAGTGTCCCCTACTTCTAAAGTAGATGTAGTCATTTATGATGAACCACTATAAATTTGGTGTTCTTGTTTGCATTTTGGTTTTTTAAATTCTATTTTTAATTTTCTGCAATTCTTCTTTCATTTATGTTGCTATAAATTCTTTCAACAATTGGTATCAGAGCTTGGTAAAGAAGCTCAGTGCTGAAGCGGTTCTTTTGGAAAACGGTGAAGAATTTCCAGAGCTATGGATGACGTAGATAAGTGGAAGATTGAGAAGTTCACAAGCCAAAACTTTGAATTGTGGAAGGTATAAATGGAATCACTATTGATCAAGCAGGATCTCTCACTTGCATTGGCAAGGAAAGCTAGCAAATTGAGTGCAATGAAAGATGAAGAGGAAGAATTCAGATAAGAAAGAAAGGGAAACTATTTTTCTTTCACTGTCCAACAATGTTTTATTCAATGTTTTAGCTAAGAAGACATCAAAAGCACCGTGGGATAAACTTTCTTCAATATATGAGATGGCATTGAAATCAAACAAGGTTTTCATCATGAACAAGTTATACAATCTAAAAATGAGAGAAGGTGGGATCATGTTGAATCACCTCAATGAATTCAATGCCTTGGTCACTCAATTGATCTCAATGGGTATTAGTTTAGATGATGAAATTAAGGAAATTTTGTTATTATGTTCTTTACCAAACAGTTGGGACGGTGTGGTGATGGCAGTTAGTACTTACATGGCTACTAAGAGTAAATTAAAATTTGATGATGTTGCAACCACTCTTCTCAGCGAAGACATGAGGAGGAAAAATCAAGAGCCCTCATCCAGTGACGCCTTAACTGTTGTAATCACTAACAATAGGGGGAGGAGTCAAGAAAGAGGAAGAAATGATTATAGAAGGAGGTCTAAATCTACTCCTAGATCGAAGTCCAGAGGTAGAAATGGTGCTTGTTTGTTTTGTGGCAAACTGAGTCACACAAAAAAGAATTGTTGGAATTACAAAAAGGCACAAGACAAGGTGAGAAATAATGAAGTAAACACTTCATATGATAAAGATGATAGTGTTTTGATTTTATAAGCAAGTGACATGACTACAGATTCATGGGTGCTCGATTTCGGTGCCTCTTTCCATGCTACTCCATGTTGGGGTGTTTTCACAAACTACCAAGAAGGTAAGTTCGGTAGAGTTTTTCTTGGAGATAATAAATAATGTGAAATCATAGGAAAAGGTGATGTGATATTGTCTTTGAAGAATGGAAATAAATGGATCTTGAAAGATGTGAGACATATTCATATACTAAAAAGCAATTTAATATTAGTGAGCCAGCTTATTGCTTAAGGGTGCAACGTGAAATTTTCTTTAGATAGTTGGAAAGTAACCAATGGTGTCTTAGTGATTGCAAAGGGAAATAAATTGAGTAATCTTATGTTTTAGAGTGCAATGGTGAAGTGGGAGTTTCAATCACAGTTGTGGATAGCGGTTCGAAGCTTTGGCATAAAAGGCTTAGACATATGAGCAAAAGGGGACTTGAAGTTATGCTTCAAAGGGATCAACTTGAAGGCCTTAAATCAATCGATTTGGCATTATGTGAGCATTGTCTTTATGGAAAGTATAGTCAGACCAACTTCTTGAAGATTAGTCATGAAACAAAATCTACACCTTTGAATCTCATGCACTCTAATGTTTTTGGTCTGACAGAGGCAAACCCCTTTGGAGGTGCTAACTATTTTGTTATCTTTCCTGATGATTGCACTTGCAAAGTTTGGATTTATATGTTGAGTAGTAAATTAAAGGTTTTTTCAAAATTTAAAACTTTTAAGGATATGGTTGAAAATAAAATTGGGTACAAAATTAAATGTCTCCTAATACATAATGGTGGAGAGTTTAGCTCTTTGGAATTTGACAATTTTTGTGCAGATAATGACATTCACAAAACTAAGATAGTTCCTTCCACCCCTCAGGAAAATGGTGTAGTTGAGTAGTTGAATCGAATGATTCTTGAGAGAGCTGGGTGTATGCTTTCTAATGTTAGATTGGGGAAAGAATTTTGGGCAAAGACTTGTAATACTATAGTGTATTTGATCAATCAAGCTCCTTCATCTTGATTGGATTTCAATGTCCCAGAGAAAAGATGGCTTGAGAAAATAATTTCTTATCATCATTTGCATGTGTTTGGCTGTGAAGCCTTTGTGCACATTCCTAAGGAGCAGGGAACAAAACTTGAGCTCAAATCAAAGAGATGTATATTTCTTGGCTATGGTGAGGATCAATTTGGATTTAGGTTTTGGGATCCAATTGCAAGAAAAATTACCTGCAATCACGATGTTTTTTTATTGAACTTTTTTTCCTAGGTTTGCAAAAATGAAAAACTTATTCGAATGAATTTATTAAGGTTGATATGTTTGTTAATGGAAACAATATACAAAATACAAAGGGTGTTACTCCAAGTGTTATTTTTTTTCCTCCTCTTGGTAATTTGCAATCTCCACCTGTTAATTCACCACTGAGTTTTCTTTTGGAGCCTCCTTCTCTTACTTCATTGCTACCTCCTCTCACTTCATTTCTTCCTCCAACATATTTTGAGCAGCTTTTTACTGTTAATGCTTGCCCACATAGTTTTGTGCAGCCTCAAATTGTTAGTACATAGCCTCAAATTATTACTTCATCACTTCCTGGCTCATGCTCTCTTGGTTCACAACAATCAACTTTCCTTGACTCACAACCTTTAAAAACTCCTACACAACCTCCTTTAGGTCATACACAGTAGTCATTTTTTGGAATGTAGCCTTTACATATTAGAATGCACCCTATTGGAATTGATTCGATGTCTTCTTATGGACACCGATTTTGGTACCCATGGTTCTCTAGCACTTCTAGGGTTTCCCACCTAAAAGGATAGAGGTAGGCCAAAATGCGTAATGTCTCCACTCAAGACTAATGCAAATATGAATGAAATATGCCTAAATTTAGTAAACAAATAAAGGAAATGAATTATTAATACAAAATATAAGGAATGCAAGTTGTTTGAAAACATATTGTGATATGAAAAATGGTAGATTAAATGCAATAAAGAACAAGATAAAGATGCTAAAAAAAAAAAATTGCACTTGAAAACTGATGAAGGACAAAAAGAAGACTGTAGATGTCTCTAAAATTCTTGAAAATATGATTTTCTAGTCAATTGGGACACTTATGCCAAGTTGGGTGACTTAGTCCCAAATCTGGGAAATGTCTCTAGAGCCTGTTTCTGGCAAATGGGTATCTAGATCTACAGAAATTTCTGATAGACAAGTGAAGTGGGACTAAGTTACTACTGTTAGTGACTTAGTCCACTTTTGGCTTTTTCTGAAAATCTGAAAGTGGAAACAAAAGCCCAAAGTCTGCACTTCATTTTCTGATGGAAATCCATATCCAAATATGCAAAAACACCTACAAAATAGAGTATAATTTGGTTTCTAATGGGGGGTTTTCCTTGGTCAAGCCCCTATTTGGTATTTAAACCTTGAAAGAGAATAAAATTTGCATAAAACCCAAGCCTTAAGTGTGTCTAAGACTAGGAAATATGAAACAAGATGCAACCCTATTCTAACATGCAAGAATAAGATGCATAAATGAAACTAGAAAGATGCAAGACTCACTCCAAGAGACCCTCAATCACATTAGAAATGAATCTTAATAACATGAAAACCTTCCTTATGCTGAAAATAGAGAGAAAATGGAAGATGGAATCACTTTGAAAACAAGTCCTTAGGCTTGATTTGATGGCTAGTTGCATCTTCTCAACCTAGATTTCTCCATGATTCTCCATAGGCATCCATGATCAAGCCTTAACAATGCAATATCTTGGACAAAAAGTGAGATTGGAAACCTACAAAAACCCTAACCCTAGCTTGTTGAATTAAGTCGGTGATTTTCCTGCTCAAAATTGAAAAATCACCCAAAAGGCACTAAGTCACTACCCTGGGTGACTTTGTCCCACCAAGGGTTTTTGAGGTGGGTTTTCTAGAATTTGAATAATTTGGATGTTGTTTGTTAGGATTTGGATGATTTGTGAGAGGAATAGGCCTTAAATTCTAAAATAATGATTCTTAGGGGCCTATAAATGCTATTTTCAAGGGTGATTAATTCAAGGGTGTCTAAAATAAGACCAAATTAAGTGCAAAATTGCCTCTTTCTTCAAGAGTATACATTTTTGGTGACACATTCAGCCTCCACTTTAGTGCCCATATGACTTTACATTCATATGAAAGATAAATAACTCTAAATAGTACACTTTACTTCATAAAAGGATACTCATTCAAAAGATGGGAGAATGAAGCCCCCATTGTTGTTAGCTGCAAAACCACAACATTAGGAACCACATCCTACAACAAAAAATCATTAGTTATACAAAAATCCTTTTATCTAAATTCTAGGAATCAAATTTGAGGGTAGATGTATGTACCCCCTTGATTCCACTTGCTTTACGGAGGTGGAATCAAGGTAGCAAACTAGCCGCATTGAATAAGGAACATGATATCATAGGGAATATCCAAGTACCA